>JBBPBX010067729.1:0-19328 GCA_038048925.1 Garcialebias charrua | reverse complement strand
GGTGCAGTGGTGGGTACGATAATCACAACCAGTTATGAATCTTAGTGCACCATGATAGACAACATCCAACATCCGCAGGGTGCTTGTAGGAGCATTCATGTAGAGAATGTCACCGTAATCAATGGAGGGAAGGAAAGTCACAGATACAAGGCGTTTCCTAACATTCAGTGTTAGACATGATCTGTTTCTGAAAAAGAAACCCAGTTTAACTTTCAGTTTCTTCACTAGGTTTTCCACGTGGAGTTTAAAAGAGAGATGTGAATCGATCAGGATACCCAGATATTTATAGGAATCAACAAACTCAATAGGGACACCATTTGAAGATAAAATCAGAGGAGGATCTGCTGGAACCGCCTTCCTATTTGAAAAAAACATCCCTTTTGTTTTATCAGCATTTAGGACAAGTTTGAGACGGAACAAATCTGACTGGATGATGTCAAAAGCGGATTGTAGTAACTGGAAAGCCTTAGCTACTGTTTTAGCTCGGCAATAAACAACTGTATCATCAGCATAGAAATGTAAGGATGCATCAGGGATGCAGTGACCTACATTAGCTATGTAGATTGTAAAGAGAGTTGGTCCTAAAACTGAGCCTTGTGGTACACCATTTTTAACTGTTAAATAGCTGGAAGAAGCACCGTTATGTTGAACACATTGCCTCCGATTGGAAAGATAGTTAGAAAACCAACCGATGGTGTGATCAGAGAAACCGATTTCTGAGAGCTTATGACACAGGATGTTATGATCCACAGTGTCAAAAGCTTTAGACAGGTCTAAGAAAAGTGCAGCACAATAGTCCTTAGCATCCAATGCTTCAACAACATCATTCAGAACCTTCAGAGAAGCAGTTGTTGTGCTGTGTTTTTTCCTGAAACCAGATTGATGGAGAGGTAAGATGTTAAATGAGTCCAGATAATTTTTGATCTGAGAGTTTATCAGTTTTTCTTGAACCTTGGCTAAGATGCAGAGTTTAGAGATCGGTCGATAATTGTTCAGTGAGGTGGGGTCACCTCCCTTCAGCAAAGGAAGAACAAAGGCTGTTTTCCAAGCATCCGGAATGGTGTTTTGGCTTATGGATAGATTAAAGATGTGGGTCACAGGGACTGTGATGATATGAGCAGCCAGCCTTAAGAAATAAGGTGGAAGTTCATCTGGACCTGCAGATTTTTTAGGATCAAGATCATTTAACAGTTTATTTACCTCACTGACTGAGAATGGAGAAAAAGAGAAGGTGTGATTAACAGATGGTTGGCTTGTAGGAGGGATTTGATTTGTTGAAGTTTGATTATTAGATAAAGTGGCCGATTTTCCGTTTGTAACTGTATCAAATAAAGAACTAGAAGCAACAAAATGTTTATTGAAACAGTTCAGGATCTCGTGCTTATTTGACACAGGAACAGAGTCAACAAGAAATTGTGATGGGAGGTCAGATGATTGGGGGGTGCCTGAGAGAGATTTAATGGTTTTCCAGAATTTTTTAGGATCGTTTAGATTTTTGGAGGTCTGAGATAAGAAGTAGTTACGTTTTGCAGCTTTAATGGCAGTTGTGCATTTATTCCTTAGCTGCCGAAATTTCAACCAATCAGTGTCTGAGTGTGATTTTCTTGCTGCTGCCCAAAGATGATCTCTCCAGTGCAGGAGATCAGCTAGTTCAGGAGTAAACCAGGGGCTGTCACGGCCCTTTATCCTGAACTGCCGGAAAGGAGCGTGTTTGTTTACAAAGTAAATGAAACTACCACGAAAATAGTTCCAAGCGGTGTTCACGTCATTGATTTGTAGGATATGTTGCCAATCAAAGTGGGATAGATCCCAAAGGAATGACTGTTCACAGAAACGTTTCAAATCCCTTTTTTGGATTATTCTGGGCTTAGCAGGTGGAAGTTTAGTAGATCTAAGAGCTGCTATTACGGAATGATCACTCAAAACGTTAGCAAATACACCTATACCAGGAAATTTGTGAGGTGCATTTGTGAAAAACAGATCTAAGGTGGAAGATTTTTCGGGACATTTTAAGTTTGGTCTGGTGGGAGAATCGATAAGTTGTGTTAGATTGAGAGATAGGCAACATTCCCTGAATTTATCACAGAGGGGGGTCGACTTATTCCAGTCAATGTTGAAATCTCCTGCCATAACAATCTCATTGTGTTTTAAATTTCCTATGAATTCAGTCAGGGAGGATAGAGCTTCAGGTGTTGCGGAGGGGGGACGATAACAACCTACAACAGTTAAGGGCTGACCTCCTTTCAAACTGATGTTCACAGCTAAAGCCTCAAACTGGTTTGCGATTGTTTTTTTAGACGCAATCGTGGCAGCCAAAGAGTCTCTGATGTAAATAGCGACTCCACCTCCCTTTTTATTACGATCACAACGATAGATCTTAAATTCATTGATTGCCAAGTCATTTTTCGAAACAGATTTTTTGAGCCAAGTTTCAGAGATAACGATCACATCTGCCCCAGAAGAAGTGATTAGGATTTTCAGTTCATCAAGTTTTTGGGGCAGGACCTCCTCCCCGGAGGCATGCTACCCTTTTCCGGCTCAAGACCATGGCCTCTGATTTGGAGGAACTGATCCTCATCCCGGCCGCGTCGCATTCAGCTGCAAACCGCTCCAGCGAAAGCTGTAGATCACGATCTGATGAAGCCAATAGGACCACATCATCTGCAAAAAACAGAGAAGCGATTCTAAGGCCACCAAAACGGATCCTCTCAACACCTTGGCTGCGCCTAGAAATTCTGTCCATAAAAGTTATGAACAGAATCGGTGACAAAGGGCAACCTTGGCGGAGTCCAACTCTCACTGGAAACGAGCCTGACTTACTGCCAAGCGACGGACCAAGCTCTGACACCGGTCGTACAGGGACCTAACAGCCCATATCAAAGGGCCTGGTACCCCATACTCCCGGAGTACCCCCCACAGAACCCCCCGAGGGACGCGGTCGAATGCCTTTTCCAAGTCCACAAAGCACATGTAAACTGGTTGGGCAAACTCCCACGCACCCTCCAGGACCCTGTTGAGGGTGTAGAGCTGGTCTAGTGTTCCACGACCAGGACGAAAACCACACTGCTCCTCCTGAATCCGAGGTTCGACTATCCGACGGACCCTCCTCTCCAGAACCCCTGAATAGACCTTACCAGGGAGGCTTAAGAGTGTGATCCCCCTATAGTTGGAACACACCTAGCCTGGTTAAAACCAGACCCTTGTCCTTCACTTCGCTTCAGACAATGGTCTGGGACTTCTCCATTGAAAAACGATTCTTGCTGGAGGCATGGCCTCTGCCTGAGGAACAAAACCATTGGATCTTAGAAAAATTTTGAACAGGTAAAGCATTCTGCTCCCTCCCCCTCAGAGCTCTGCCGAACTTGACATCTGCTCCGCCTCCTGCTGAATTTTCTCTCGCTGCCTGCATTCTGTGTTTATAACGTTTGAAAAAAATTAAATAAAACCATGTAGCGCTGGTCCAGAAGACCAGAAAATATGCAGGGACTCGGGCAGCAACGTAAAACCCTATTTTAATTCTCTCGTGACAACCTCAGTCATTTCCTTATTCTTTGCACCGCAGCGGCGCCGGAGAGAGAGGAGGAGGAGAGCGATCACTTGACTTTTGGCAAAAAAACAAAATAAAACTCCAGATAAGAGATTAAGAAGGGGAATTTAACACATTTGTGTCAAATATAAAACAGTCCTGCATCGCTTTGCATCGCTTTGAATGAGAACATGCGGCTGCTCGCTGGCTCTGGCTGCGCTGGGACAGGTGGAACTCAGCGGAGAGGAGGAGGAGGAGGAGGGAGGAGGGAGCGATAACTTGACTTTTGGCCAAAAAAACAAAAGAAAACTCCAGATAAGAGATTAAGAAGGGGAAATTAGTACATTTGTGTCACATATAAAACAGTCCTGCATCGCTTTGCATCGCTTTGAATGAGAACATGCGACTGCTCGCTGGCTGCGCTGGGACAGGTGGGGGCGTTCCAAGGGAACTGCCTCCGATGTCCATGCGATATTGCAGAGTCGCGTAAGCCAACACAACCCCACAACATCCAGAGCCCTAACCCCAAAAATACACTACACGCGGTCCGTGTCCGCTCCGCTCCGCAGGTCGCAGCTGAGCGAGTCCAAAGTCCACTGCCTCCGCTCAGCTCAGGTCCGCATGGATGCGCCGCTCCAAGACGCATGCGCGGGAATTGCGAGATTGCGCGATAAATCAAGTGATAAATAATGAAGTCAGAACAAAACAATTCATTCGGTGGAAGAAGGAGAACAACAGTAAAGGCTGCCTTGATCTTCTCTCGTAAATAAGCGACAGGACATGGTTTGAGCAACAGGAAGTGATGTTTACATTTCAGAATAAAATACTTTTTTATTTATTTATTTCTTGTATTGCGTTATTAGGTGTAGTCATAGTCATAAATATAATAGTTTAGTCATAGAATAGTCATAAATGATAGTTTGACAGCATTTTTGTACAAATAAATCCATATAGAGCTAGGATTAGTCCGCCCGTGGTGATTTTATTTTGTAAATACGGAAGTTGTGCTCGTTCCTTTTCCTGTTGGTGCGACGTAATCTTCAAAAGTTGACTCCGGCACAGCTCCGTCATCCGGCAGAAATAGAAAATTTTCTAATTTTGACGGACTGCCGTCCGCTCGCCGCAGCTCACCGCCGCCGTGCGGAGCCAGTGTACTTTATCTCATTGATTATAAAGGGTGCGTATTTGCTGCGGAGGTCGGACCGGAGCGGGGCGGAGCCGGAACGCGTGTGGTGTATTTTTGGGGTAAGGAACTCAGGACGAATCTCATCCACCCCTGGAGCCTTGCCACCGCGGAGCTTTTTAACCACCTCGGCGACCTCAGCACCAGAGATTGGAGAGCCCGACCCAAAGTCCCCAGGCTCCGCTTCCTCAGTGGAAGACGTGCCAGTAGGATTGAGGAGGTCTTCGAAGTATTCCGCCCACCGACTCACAACATCCCGAGTTGAGGTCAGCAGCACGCCATCCCCACCATAAATGGTGTTGGTCGCGTACCTCTTTCCCCCCCTGAGACGTCGGATGGTGGACCAGAATCGCCTCGAAGCCGTACGGAAGTCATTCTCCATGGCCTCTCCGAACTCCTCCCACGCCCGAGTTTTTGCCTCAGCAACCACCCGAGCCGCATGCCGCTTGGACTGCCGGTACCTATCTGCTGCTTCCGGGGTCCCACAGGCCAAAAAGGCCCAATAGGACTCCTTCTTCAGCTTGACAGCATCCCTCACCGCCGGTGTCCACCACCGGGTTCGAGGGTTGCCACCACGACAGGCACCAACAACCTTGCGGCCACAACTCTGATAAGCTGCCTCGACAATAGAGGCGCGGAACATGGCCCACTCGGACTCAATGTCCCCCGCCTCCCTCGGAACGTGTTCAAAGCTCTCCCGGAGGTGGGAGTTAAAGCTCCGTCTTACGGGAGACTCTGCCAGACGTTCCCAGCAGACCCTCACAATACGTTTGGGTCTGCCAGGTCTGACCGGCATCCTCCCCCACCATCGGAGCCAACTCACCACCAGGTAGTGGTCAGTTGACAGCTCCGCCCCTCTCTTCACCCGAGTGTCCAGGACATGCGGCCGCAGATCAGATGAGACGACAACAAAGTCGATCATCGAACTGCGACCTAGGGTGTCCTGGTGCCAAGAGCACATATGGACACCCTTATGCCTGAACATGGTGTTCGTTATGGACAATCCATGACGAGCACAGAAGTCCAACAACAGAACACCACTCGGGTTCAGATCAGGGGGGCCGTTCCTCCCAACCACACCCCTCCAGGTCTCACTGTCATTGCCCACGTGAGCGTTGAAGTCCCCCAGCAGAACAAGGGAGTCCCCAGGAGGCGCACCCTCCAATACCCCCTCCAAGGACTCCAAAAAGGGTGGGTAATCTGCGCTGCCGTTTGGCGCATAGGCACAAACAACAGTCAGAGCCCGTCCCCCCACACGTAGGCGAAGGGAGGCTACCCTCTCGTTCACCGGGGTGAACCCCAACGTACAGGCACCAAGATGGGGGGCAACCAGTATGCCCACTCCTGCTCGGCGCCTCTCACCAGGGGCAACTCCAGAGTGGAAGAGTGTCCAACCCCTCTCAAGGAAACTGGTTCCAGAGCCAGAGCCATGCGTTGAGGTGAGTCTGACTATTTCTAGCCGGAACCTCTCAACCTCACACACTAGCTCAGGCTCCACTAGATAAGCTCCATTTACCATATATAAGCTCCATTTACCATCAATCTGGTTTCAGAAAACAACACAGCACGACTGTTTCACTGAAGGTTTTAAATGACATTTTTGAAGTACTGGATGCTAATGATTAGTGTGCAGCAATTTTCTTAGACCTTCCTAAAGGTTTTAACACTTAGGACCATGACATCTTGTGTCATAAGCTCTCAGAAATTGGATTCTCAGATCATACCATTGGTTGGTTCTCTAATTATCTTTCAGATAGGAGGCAATGTGTTCAACATAATGTATTTCCTCCAGTTATTTAACAGTCAACAACAGTGTACCACAAGGCTCAGTCTTAGGACATATCCTATTTACAATCTACATAGATAATATAGGTCAAAGCATCCCTGATGCATCCCTACACTTCTATACTGATGACACAGTTGTTTATTGTCGAGCTAAAACAGTTACTAAGGCTTTCCAGCTTTTGAAATCTGCCTTTGACATAATCCAGTCAGATTTGTTCCATCTCAAACTTGCCCTAAATGCCGAGAAAATCAGGGGGATGCTTTTGTTTCAAATAGGAAGTCGGTCCCAGCAGATCTTCCTCTGATTTTATCCTCAAATGGTGTCCCTATTTAGTTTGTCAATTCCTACAAATATTTGGGTATCTTGGTCAATTTGCATTGCTCTTTTAAGCTTCACGTGGAAAACCTAGCAGAGGTGAGGACTTCAGTCACATGACTTGGACTCGAGTCAGACCTCTTTAATTTTAAGACTTTAGACTTGACTTGAAAAAAATGTTCAGAGACTTGTGACTTGACTTTTACACCAATGACTTGAGACTTGACTTGGACTTGAACTTGTTTACTTGAAAAGACTTGATATTTTACCCTAAATCTAAAGTTTAAAACACATTAATAATATGTGTTTTCACTCATTCCATATTAACAGATGCAGACTGTCCCTCTCAGCACCATAGAGAGAGTTGCAACACTCTTTGAACTAGCCGACACACGGTCAAATGTTTCATGCAGCTCTCAATAGTTCCAAACAGCTCATTGCTGCAGACTCTTCCTTCACAGTTTCATGTGGCCACCAGAGTTTTGGCAGTGCCTGCTTGCAGTGCTTCAGTGCAGCCATCGTGCACAAATGACGGACAGACTTTTGGCCAGTTTGATCTTTTGCAAATGCAATGTAGAATAGTTAACTGAAACATTTTAAATTACAGATTCCTGTTAATTGTTCAGTTCATGTATTTATTTTGTTTGTCTTGTGTCACTTGAACATGGACACATATAAACACATGTTCAATCAGTGACCAGATGAGAGAGGAGAGGGGGAAAAAATGCTGTTATGGTTCTTTGTATCATATTGTGGAAATGTCAGCAGTTTTTGATTGAACATGGGAGTCCTACTTTTGTCTTTTTTACTGAATGTTCTGGAAAATTATAGTTTAAAATAGGACTATTCTTGAAGCTAAGTTTAACTGAACTGTGCAATATTGAGGTGCAATTTTTAAATGATTTTTTAATTCTCTGTGTGTTCAGGTGCATGTGCTACTGCTTTATCAAGATTTGAAATAAATACAGGTTTAAAAAAGAACACATGGTTTATTATTTACATTATCATACTTTGTACAATTGCAACATTGTTTAAAAAAAGACTCAAAAGGACTTGAAATTCCAAGTTTCAGACTTGGGACTTGACTTGACTGTTGCCTGTCTTGACTTGAGACTTGACTCTGGACTTGAGGATAAAGACGTGAGACTTACCGGTACTTGAGACTTGGAAAACACTGACTTGGTCCATCTCTGAAACTTAGTAAGGAAACTAAAAGATAAACTGGGTTTCTTTTTCAGAAATAGATCCTGTCTAACTCTGAATGCTAAGAAACACATTGTAACTGCGACTTCTCTTCCCTCAATTTACTATGGTGACATTTACATGAGGTGGGATACGCTCTGTGAACTCAGCGGTGTCTCCCTGCTGTTCCACCTTGAGCTGGCAGTATAAAATAAGGGGTTCCAGACTCTGGTTACCTCACCTCTGAGCGCTCCCTCCACTGAAACATATTAGTTTGCTTAGGAACCATAAACAAATGATATTAAACAAATTAATGCACCTCAAGTCATGTTAAGATTAAAAGGTTTTTGACTGCAGACGTAAGACATGCTTGTTTTTTTCAAAATCTGATTTTAATGCATAAAATGTATAAGAAAAATTATTCAGTAATGCACATAATAATAAAAACATGACATCCTTTAAAATCCTGTTAAATACTGTATGTGTCTTAGTTATCTAGCCTAGTAACATAATTTAACACCAATTTTGTATCCTTAGGACACATTCCATGCAGCCTTTAAAATAAAAACAATTAAATTCACATTAAAATGTTATTAAAACAATGGAAATGCATTAAAATAAAGGAAAACAAGTGTCTTCCTTGTGCAGTCTGCTAAAAACATGTATTGTTAACTTTTGGTCAGAACTTCTCATGACTACTATTTGAATTAAATCCATTTGAGATGTGATAAAAGTGTGAATCACCCATTCAACGTTGTCAAAAGATATGCTTTTTCTTTTTGATAAAAGTCTCAGTTTAAGAAAGAATTGATTTGCAACTAAAGCAATCTGATTTTCAAAGGTAAAATTCATATTAAACATAATATTAACACTGGATCGAAAATTCATTAAAGTTGAGGACGAAACACAAGCTTTAAAAAATTCATTAAAGAAGATACTTGGGATTAAAAAAAGTTCAGAACAATTATATTTTCTCGGTTGTAAATAGATTTTTAAATAACCCCAGTTTGGACAAACATAGCTTGATTCTGGCAGGACTGATGAGCCAACAATCTCAACATTTAATAATAATAATAATAATGAATTCCATTTATAATGCACTTTTCATTAATAAAAATCTCAAAGTGCTACATTTCACAACATTTCATCCAAACACAATTGTACGTCTTTACATCACCATAATTTTTAAGTGACTTTAAAGGGATTGTGACATGATTTTTTTACTATTCATAAAATTGCTCAAAATATATATATTTTATCATTTAAATATGTTTGTTTTTGCAAACAAAATGATAAATCACTTTAATTTTGCTTTAAAAGTGATTTTGAACTTCAAGCCGTGTTTAATCATGGGAAATCCGATTACACTCGAACGCACCATATGTGATGTCACACTGGGCAGAGGGCTGTGGTGTCTTTAATAGCGGACAATTTAAAACTGGACGAATTTATCAATCTATGTGAAGATTTGAGCTATTTGTCTTCATTTTGGGAAGCAGAAAATAGTTTGGGTGATGGAACAAGAAACAACAGGATCTAATTTAGGTCTGATGCTGTATCAGACTTCCTTCATGTCGAGCTGCTCATACCTGCGCACTGTGACAAGCCCAGAGCTCTGCCCGGTGTGACATCACAGATGGTGCGTTCGCGTGTAATGGGATTTCCCATGATTAAACACGGCTTGAAGTTCAAAATCACTTTTAAAGCAAAATTAAAGTGATTTATCATTTTGTTTGCAAAAACAAACATATTTAAATGATAAAATATATATATTTTGAGCAATTTTATGAATAGTAAAAAAATCATGTCACAATCCCTTTAAGATTAAAATTTTAATAATGACGGGAGCAAAGGGGCTCAGGAAAATCTTTAATAAAGAGTCAGGGATTGAACCCATCATGTGAATCCAACACTAACATTTCACTTCACTGTCTGAAGGTGTGGATGGATGCTGGGAGCCAGGTGCTCTTCTCCTATGCTGTGTGCGCGGGATGTTTGCCAGCTTTGGGAAGTTACAATAAATTCAACAACAACTGCTACAAGTATGAAAAATAATCTTCATTATTAGTATTTTTTTTTATGTCATCAGTACCACACGTGTGCTGCTGCAATGATTTTTTTGAATGTTTGAATTTCTGGTATCTGGACTTTTATTAGAATATTCCACAAAGTTTTGTGCTTCCACTCTTTAAATGTTAACCATGGGATTAGAGTTTATACTCATGCCAGAGGCACGCAGTCATGGAACACAGTGCCAGTTTCCATCAGGAACTGTGGCACCTACTCTGGCTTTAAAAACTCTTTGAAACTTTGGCTGAAAACTAATCAGAAGTGCACTCATGTGTAGATTACTTTGTCTATTTTCTTATGGCATCATATTTTTATTGTAATTTTATGTTGTGTTATGTGCTATATAGGTGATGTTTGTATTTTTCTCTGCTCTTTTGTTTTATGGGACGTTTCTTATTCTTACCTGCCTTAGGACAACGGATGCAAATTAGCTATTGTGCTAACTCCGGCATATTTACATTGATGCTTACTGCTGTCATGTTGATTAATATGCGTTGTCCTAACTTAAATAAATAAATAAATGAAATGAAATGCTGAAAAATAAGCTTGTGACCACATTCCAATTATGCAAAATATTTTTTCTCAACATTGTTCCTTTATTTAGTATTATTCAAAAGTCATTTAAATTTTGAGCAAGTTTCAAGTCCTGAAAAATGAAAATAGTTTATTTTACAAGATGCTACCACTATTGGGTTTTATTAAGGATATGTTGAGTTTGCACATCATACATTATCTTTCTATATTTTTTAATTTAGTTTGTTTCATTTGTTTGCAATTTAAAAACTTTCCTAGATGTTTTCTCAGTTGCTTAACCCATTTTTTCCTGACCACTATAAAGTGGTCATTAAGCTAATTCATAAACCGTGTTCCCTTTCAGTTCGGTCTCTCGGTGCAACATATTTGCTATGGGAATTGCGCCCCCGCGCGATTACCTGAAGGAATACAATCACATCTTTTACGAAAGGGGGCGTCACCCCGCATCAGAGGTACCGCCTTTCAGGTACTTAAGCGACTGACGCCCCTCCATCTTTCTCTTTTTTGCCCTTCACCTCGCTGAAACACCTGAACATCGCGAGACCTCTCTGTTGTCACGTCGCTTGATTGAGGTGAGTTTGCTGCCTACACTGAGCGTACAGAGACAATTTTCCTGCGTACTGGTGGGCTGGCGAAAGCTAGTCCAGCATTTTTCTACTAATACCATGAAGTTTCTTCTCTCCCGCAGCTTCGCTCGACGACGCTAACTGCGTCACAACCTTCTGCTAATCCACTAGCAGTCTACTAGCGATAGCAAGACGACAGAGAAGACGGCTTTGAACAAAGAAAAGAAGAAAAAAGAAGAACTATCTACTCTTCCCATCTCCGGACATGGCTCCTGAGAAGGGAAAGCGGAGGACAAGGAAGAAGAAAACCAGGACGACAAGTCCTCGCTCGCGCCCATGCCCCAGCGGTTGCGGCTACTCCCTTTCGGCGACAGACACCCACGAGGCCTGTCCTGTCTGCCTAGGGATCCTGCACGCGAGGAAGGCGCTGGAATCCCCCGACTTCTGCCCCCACTGTCGTCGAATGACGGCCACAGTGAGGAAACTCCGTGCGGACACACTGGCCAAGTCCATGGCGAGGACCGCAGCGATGAAGGTCGCACGTCACACTAACCTGCCTGCTCCAGAACCGGAGCCTGAAAACGTGGAAATGGAGTGCAGTGGCCGGGTCGGGGAAGACAACGCGTCGGACTCTTCTCTTCCTGTCGAAGACTCAACGCCAGAAGGGTCCGACGTAGACGCCCAGTACGGTGACAAGGGAGAAATTGTTCATTTCTCCTAGAACCTGGCGCAGAACCTTCCGGAACCGGACTTGTCGGTACATGCCCTGTTCGACCTGTGCCATACGGCAGCTGACGCCCTGCAGGTCATGTGGCCGGACCCCATGCCTCACCAATGGGCTACGAGGCTGGCAGGAAACTACTTCTATGCGAAGCAACCGACAACATCGCAGAAAATGCCAATTTTCCTGGACTTTCTGACGGAACTCACATGCTCCTGGGCGGAACCCAGGGCTCCCATTATGCTGCCATTGTCCTGACTCTTGGATGTAGCGGAAATGGAGGCTATGGGCCTTGCCAGCGCACCCCCGATTGAGGAGTCTCCGGCGGCTCACCTGCCCCCCACAGCCATGGGGATGAAACCAACGCTGCCTAGCAAGGCCTGTTGCGCTTCGGAGAAACAACTCGAGAAGTGCTACAAGGCCCAAGGCCTCGCAGCTCGCGCAATGAATACGTAGAGCATGGTACAGGCCTACCTGGCGGAGAAATTACAGGAGATCCAGGTAACAAAGGATGAGACCGAGGCCATAGAGGAGGCCCGCCGTGCCTCTGACCTCGTGCTCAGCATGATGGGGACAGTAGCTATTTCCCAGGGCAAAGCAATGGCAGAAATAGTTGTCGCCCAGCGCCTTTGGCTAACACTGTCGGACCTCCCTGAAAACCAGAGGGCCACCTTCCTACAGCACCCGATCGAGCCGACAGGACTCTTCGGGAGAGCCCTGGAATGTGTCCAGACAAAACTAGAACTAGCACGCAAACAAGCGGATGTCCTCCGCGAGGGTTTGCCAAGGAAAAAGTTCGCCCCATCAACGGAAAACACGCGTGGTCTCCGACGAAAGAGACACGCTGGGGATTGCGAGCCTTCACACTACCGTCCGAGTGCTGCTTCGGCCTCTTCCTACGAAAACCAGTTCCGGACCTGATGAACCAGGATGAACTGATAAATTTATAGGTTCGCCCGCCCACGAGGTACGGGAACCTAACTCTCTAATCCCAGTCTCTGCTCGTAGACAACCACGAGGAGCTAGTGACATGTGTGCGTGCACTAAACATGACTCGCCTACTGTATATGTATACAAAACAGACACTGTTTCAAACATGTACAAAAATAAAAGTACCAATGTCTGCCCTGGTTCTTGACTCGAGTCCCATTTTTATAATTATATTGTGATTGTTTTGTTGTGTGTACAACACTTTGGTCCTGTAGGTGTTTAAAGTGCTCTATAAATAAAGCTGGTATGGTATGGTATGGTATAAAACCCAGACCTCACGGTCGAACTGTGAACCACAGCAAGATACGCGAGATCCGTCGGAGACGGCCTGATCTCGCGACATCTTCTGTTGGGTCGAGCAATCTGCTCGAAAAAACGCGAGAGGGGTCAAAGGTCACCCCCTTCGACCTAAAACACGAGGAGCACAACATGCCGTCCAGGCTCAGCGCGCATGCGCAGGCTTGGGAGGCGTGCCTACCAAATGATTGGGTCATGACAACAATACGTCATGGGCTCAAGTTGCAGTTCTCAAAGACACCACCCGTTTCTCAGGGGTGTTGCATTCTAAGATCAATCCTGCATGCGCGCACATGCTGAGAGAGGAAGTTTCAACCATGCTGAAAAAGGGAGTGATTAGTTTGGTCTCAGGACGCAAACTACGCTCTGGACACTACAGAAAGTACTTCCTGGTGCCCAAAAAGGACCGTTCCTTGAGACCGATCCTGGATCTCAGGACTCTCAATAAAAGAATTAAAACCTTCAAGTTCAGGATGCTTACACTGTAGCAAGTTCTCCAGTCTGTGAGACCAGGAGACTACGCATGTACAGTGGATCTGAAAGATGCCTATTTCCATATAGGCGTGTGGAGAAGACACAGAAAGTTCCTCCGTTTTGCATTTGAAGGTAACACTTATGAATTCAAAGCCTTACCCTTCGGTTTAAAGACTGCTCCATGTACATTCACTAAATGTCTGGATGCAGCCCTGACCCCTCTTAGGAACCAAGGACTCAGGGTCTTGAATTACCTGGATGGCCTGTTAATTCTGGTTGGAAGCAGAAAGCAGACGCTGTCACAATCCCTTAAGGTGATCTCTCACCTGGAGTCTCTCGGTTTTGTCATAAACCTTACAGAAGAGCAATCTGACTCCGTCACGGGTTACCATATTTCTGGGTGTACAGATTGACACTGTCCAATACAGAGCATGGCTCTTGAAGGAAATAGTCTCCTCCATTCGCCATTGCCTGGGAAGATTTAAACTGGACCAACGGGTCCCTGTGAAAACCTGCCAACGCCTGTTGGGCCTCTTGGCGGCAGCCATCCCTTGTGTGCCACGTGCATTATTGAAAATGCGAGCCATACAGGTATGGTTTAACCAACAAATACAACCCGCTCTGCCCAAGCAAGCGGAAAAGGTTAAACTAGACCCAGAGTGTCTAAAGGCCCTGGGACCTTGGAGAGATCCATCCGTCTTCACGGAAGAGGTCTCACTGGGAAGGGTGTCGTCCCGTGTAGTCATCACGACGGATGTCTCAAAAACAGGATGGGGAGCGATCTGCAGGAACCAGAACGCCCGCGACCTTTGGAACAAGCAGGAAGCCAAATTACATATCAACTTCCTGGAATTACTGGCCGTATTCCTGTCATTAAAATACTTCTTCAGTAAAGGTCTGATTGTCGGACATCATATCCTGGTAAAATCAGATAACAGGACCACAGTGTCTTTCATCAACAGAGAAGGAGGGACGAGATCCCGGGTCCTCCTTGATCTGACACGGAGGATGCTCACGTGGTGTGCTCCAAGAGTTCTGTCACTCAGGGCAACTCATGTCCCTGGTGATCTAAATTATGGAGCGGATGCCCTTTCAAGGGGGCCTCTGTTGGCATCGGAATGGAGCCTGAACCCATGGATTGTGGAACAGGTATGGTCACGTTTCGGCAGAGCCTCTGTGGACTTGTTCGCCTGCAGGGCTAGCTCACACTGTGACCTCTATTTCTCCCTGAAGGAGACAGATGCTCCGTTGGGAATAGATGCTCTGGCACATGATTGGCCAGCAGTGGTGCTCTACTATGCTTTCCCACCTGTCCCTCTGATCGGGGCGACATTGGAACGGGTAAGGCGGGGAGCCCTCTCCTTGATCCTCATAGCTCCCAGATGGCCATAGAAACTGTGGTTCCCAGAGTTGAGCTCAATGTTGTCAGGGACACCATGGTAATTGCCTCCTCATAGGGACCTACTGACTCAGGCATGTGGACAACTTCTACATCCACGTCCAGGGTTGTGGCAACTCTCAGCCTGGCCTCTGAAAGGTACTGGCTGAAAGCCTAAGGCTTTGGTTGCTTTGTCCCGACACAAGAAGCAATAACATTCACAAGGATTCCCCTTGATGTTTATTTTTTCTGCCTGGGAGACGTAGAATGGAAAGGTTTCCCCTCTCCTTGTCTGATCTCCTACATCAGGATGGGCTCCACTTGTCAGTCGAGCCGTGAAAACAACAACAAAGGAGGAAAACATCGCTCCTCCTGCCCAAAAAGGGAAACAGGAGACGATGAGTACTCAAACTACTGGAGCACGCTTGGGCTGTTTCTAGTTAGTGTTATATATATTAATAGGTCATGTGAGACATCATGTGAATGTCTCTCACATTTGGCCTTTTTTCCTCTTGGCATCTGCTCTCTGCATTCCTTGTAGTAAGCAGCTAAGAGATGCCCGTCCCTTAGGATGGAGGTTCTCACATGCATTTTGCTGAGCATTTCAAGGGCGTGAATGAATTACGTTCCCATAGCAAGTATGTTGCACCGAGAGACCGAACTGAAAGGGAACTGAAAGTTATGCACCATAACTCATGTTCCCTGAAGGAAGGGAACGAGGTGCAACATAGCTGGCCCTTTTCAATGCTGGAAGCTCGGTGACGTGCAATTTCTGAGAAAGATGGAGGGGCGTCAGTCGCTTAAGTACATGAAAGGCGGTACCTCTGACGAGGGGTGACGCCCCCTGCCGTAAAAGGCGTGATTGTATTCATTCAGGTAATCGCACGAGGGTGCAATTCCCATAGCAAGTATGTTGCACCTCGTTCCCTTCCTTCAGGGAACATGAGTTATGGTGCATAACTTTCAGTTTCCATCAAGGTTTCTTGATGCGCATTTTGAAGTATCGCATCAGAAAAGGTGAATGGAAACGGCACGATTCGAATTAACTTCTCTAATTTGCAAAAAAAGTTGATAAGCTCGCTTGAGGTGGTTTTTGGGTTTTTCGAAACAGAGCTGATGCGCAAAACGAGAGATGGAAACAGATTTGCCGACAGTTCTGACGTAGCGAACATTCACGTCATATGACTGATCAGCTGTTTCTGCTGTAACATCGCTAAAACTAGTTGGCATGATAGAATAAATACAACTTGCCCGATAGCAACACATTCCTGAAATATTCTCTCCATTTTGCCGAGATATGTGGTTCGGTTCCTGCTTTCAACCGCTACTTCCTGTTTACTGTAGACATGCGTAACGCTGACATCTGACGTAATGCCGCTTTGCGTGGCCTGGTGGATTCGCTTCAAGCCAGTTGATGGAAACTAGGGATGTGCCGATCGATCGGAAACCGATCAATCGTCACCGATAATCATTAAAGCGGATGTGATCGGCTTTTGCCTTCAATTACCGATCACAGAGCCTGTGATGCGAAGTTTGCTAACTGCAAAACGTGCGACGAAAAAGTACCTCGTGGAAGAATTTCAACGAAGTCCTTCAACACAACAAACCTAATTCGTCATTAAAATGTTTTAATACGTTTTAATAACTTACCAAAAGCCGTCTGCCAGCGCCGCCATAAGCAACACCTGTTAGCATGTAGCTCCACCGAGTAGCTCCACCGAGTCCGCTCCGCTGCGCAGTTACGGGCAGTCCAGTTTAGCTGCGGCTTCAAAAAGGCTGTCGGCTTTGTTATTCCAAGTTAGCTGGGTGTCCCCCGATATCTTCTGCTTCCAGTCCGACATCGAGGCGAGCTCCAGGAACCTCTGATCGCACAAAGCCGGCTGTCTGCTGCAGGTCCGGTTTAGCATGTTAGCCTTAGCTCATACCATGAGCTGCTGGTCTCGCGCGGTGCTGTGTGAGCGCTCAGCGGAGATCGCGGCTGCTGCTCCAGTCCTGAGACATTCACAGAGTTCAGGGAGTGTTTCCAGTTAATTTATCCGTATGAGGCATCCTCTTATGGGAGAAACAGTCCTCCAAAAGCCGACTGCCGAGTGTGGAGGCGGTATTTCCTGGTTCTTCTTCTTCTTCTATAGAGTTTAATGGCGGTTGGCGAACTCATATTAAGCGCATTACCGCCACCTGGTTCCCGCAGGAAGTTGTTCAAAAAAGCACGAAATTATTTAAAAAAAATAATAATAATGATACTTTACGTATTTATAAAGCCATTTGTAAAAACAGCCAACAGTGCAGCTTTAAGTAGCAAATGGGGTATTTTAGTTTTTTATATGAAGTAATAGATGTGTTTTTTTTTAAAACAATAAAATACCTTTTTTTTTTTTATTGAAAGTTAGTAATGTAAACATTTTTCTTTGATAATGCAGTTGATAATTACTTTTATTTACTTTGTTCTCTGAAATAAATTAGTAAAAATATGTTTTTGTCTGAATTATGGTGATTTTATGGTTCTGAAAATAACATGAGTGCTGCTTCTGGCTACAAGATCTGAAAAGTTTTCAGATCTTGTAGCCAGAAGCAGCACTCATAAATTACAGGTAAGCCATTTGATCGGTGATCGGTGATCGGTTTGTGTGATCGGCTCACATATAGGCAATCGGTTTTTTGATCGGTATCGGTGATCGTCACACATAGGTGATCGGTATCGGTATCGGTTTCAAAAAACCTGATCGGCACATCCCTAATGGAAACACTTCTGATTCGCATTAATTTCTATTTACATTTTTGCGAATTTTCAAAAATTTGCTCAAAATTCCAATTGAAAATAGATGGAAACACGGTTACAGTATTGAGTTCATTAAACTCAGTTTAGAGTGTTCTGTATGGAACTTTTAGCCAGTTTCTCAATGAATGAAATAGGTTTACATTTCTGGAACATACATTAACTTTGCGTGTACATTGTTGGACTGTTGGATGAATCTGTTTAGGTCACGGTTCCTCCATCTTCTACGGCTTATACATAGTCGTGTTGCAGAGGCATCAGGTCTAGACGAGAAACCCAGGCATCCCTCTCTACAGTGACATTTTCCAGCTTGTGCTGGTGGACCATGAGGTGTTCAGGCCAGAGAAGATACACAGTCCCTCCAGCGACTTCTGGGTCACTGTATCCGGGATCTCTTTCTTTCGGTCATGATCCAAACCTCATGACCATAGGTGAGAGTTAGAACATAGACAGACCAGTAAATTGAAAGTCTTACCTTTCAGCTCAGCTCTTTACTGACTGAAGCAATACCCTCATTTCTGAGGATGCAGCCCAATTCGTCAATCCATCTCCAACTCCATCTTACCATTACTCATGTACAAGATGCCCAGATACTTAAACTCCTTCACCTGAGGCAACGTCCGCTCCTACCCCCGTTCCCAACCCAGAGAGGGCATTACACCAATTTTCGGTGGATAACGAATTTCCCAGATTTGAGGAGCTGACTCTCATTCAAGCTGCTCCACACTTGGCTGTGAACTGCTCCAGTGCATGCTGAAGGTCTTGGCCTTAAGACGCCCAAAGAACCATATCATCTGCATAAAGCAAAGATAAGACCCTAAGGTTCCCAAACCAGACACCCTCCTTTCTACGACTGAAACTTTAGATTCTGTCAATGAACACCCAAAACAGGATTAGAGACAAAGGACAGCCCTGGTGGAGTCCTACCTGCACTTAGAACAAGCTTGACATTGTGTCAAGAATGTGGACACAGCTCCTGCTTTGGTTATACGTACAGGGAACGGATGGCCCTTAAAAACAACCCAGGCATGACAAAGTCTTCACTACTCCCATGCAGACATACGCCTCTCTGGAACAATCCTGACATCCAACAAGAAAATAATATGTTAAACTTCCCAGGTTGGAGAATTAAAGGAATTGAATGTCTGGAACACATATTTGAGGGTATAGATTTTATTCCATTTAATAATTTAATAATACAATATGATATTGATAATAAATATTTCCTACAATACCAACAAATTAAGTCAATTGTAAAAAAGAAATTTAAACTTAATAAAACATTGTTGGAAACACCAACATGTGTGTTAGAGTTCATTAATCTTCAACCCCCCAAATTATTATCTAAAATATACAAAAAATTGTCTAGAATCGATGACTCGATAACACTACCTGTTGAAAAATGGGAGTCAGATTTATCAATCAGGTTTGAACAAAAAACCTGGTCTCAAATATGTTTAAAAACATTTAAAATGACTAGAATCTCCAATTTACAATTAATACAATATAAGGTTCTCTATAGAGTACATT
>JBBPBX010067728.1:7536-19328 GCA_038048925.1 Garcialebias charrua | reverse complement strand
AAATGTGGAACAATGATTGTGTTATACAACACAGAGCTTTATCAATTAAAAAATCCCTGACTTTATATACAGGTACATGAACACACAGCATGACAATCACAAACACCTGGACAACAAAATGGAGGAGATAAGCAAGACAATTAACAGAGAGACCAGGGAGTGTAGGGATGGGGACCCACCACCTGAGAGCAACATGCTTACAACTGTTATCTTGAAGTTCTAGGGTGTAGAGAGCCACAGAAACGGTTATGATAGGCTGGATTTGGCCCACGGGCCTTGAGTTTGACACATGTGATCTAGTGGTACTAAAAGTAACAAAAGAAAAAAACAACAGCCAAATATGTCAGCAGTTTAGCTAACAGAATTTGGAATGGGTACATTTTGTCCTTGTCAAACCTGTTGAAGAGAACCAAACTAAATACTCTGAAACTCAAACAACTTACTCCATTAAGTTACAAATAACACTCAACTTTGTAACATATATCCCTAAATGGGGTGAAAGAAAAATTAGATATTCTTCCTCAAACAAAATCAGCTAATGTCTCCTTTTCAGAATGGTCAGGGGAAAAATGTTACTAGTTAATAGCTAATTAATTAAACTAATTAATAACTTATTGACAATCCCACTAGACCAAACAAAAACTGTCCTAAAAAATCTTCCATCTTAGACTGAATTCAAGAGGCTACAGTAGATTTTTGGGATATTTTAGGTTGAGTATATGAGCCCAAAGAACATGACAACAGTTGTTCAACAGAAGACACTTCATTCAGGACCTGTGCTCCATCGATGATTATCTTGATGTCTTTGGGTGGATGGAAAGGATCCTCTCTCCCAGTGACAAAGAGCACCATAGTTTCCAGATGCAGTAAGTCATTCTCCTGCACATATGCAAGCACACCAAAAATAAAGAAATGAGGACAACTAAAAGAGTAAAAGAGTGCAGACCACTGCCAGAGAGTCTACACAGTCTCTTTACTTTCTGAAACACTGGACAATTTACCAGCTAGATTACAACGAGAAGAGTTCTCAGTTAATAAAGTGTCATCGCAGAATGTGAGAAAAAAAATTCAACAACTAAAGATATTTGTTGTTATAGATTGATGCAATTTCTGTTTTTCCCCTTCGTTTAATAAAAGCAATAGCTGTTAGCTAACAGCAGTTCTTTACAGCACAACATTTCAGAAAAACTTTACAATACTTATTCAGATTTAAAAAAATAATTTTTACAATAGAGTTTTTTTTTCTTCTTTCTTTCGTTCTTTTGGCTGCTCCCTTTTTCAGGGGTCGCCACAGTGAACTAAGTCGCAGGAAGACTTGGCCATAGTTGTTTTTTACATCGGATGCCCTTTTTGACGTATCCACAGACCACCGAGAACCACAGCCCTCCGTGTGAAGCAGAGAGCTGCTATCTAGGGCACCCGGTAGAGCAGATGGTGGGGGTTAATGGCCTTGCTCAAGGGCCCAGAGAGGTGCAAATGAGGGTGGAGGCAGGTGTGGGTTTTTCAACTTTCTCTTCCACATTTTTGAATGTTGTCGGTATGGGTAGTTGAACAGGCGACTTTCCAATCACAGGTCCATCTTTTCTATCCTCTGCACCACCACTCCTCTACAAATTTATACAACTGATTAATGATTGAAATATAGCCTAGCAAATTGCCTTCCAAATTTATTTTTTATGCATTTAGAATAAAAAAGATGGCATTACTTAACTATCAACAATTAAATATTTTGATACTAAATTTGCTTTAAACTAATTTTAAAATTTTATTTCAGACTTACATAAATCTTTGATTCAGTTGACAAAATATATTAATTATTGCAATATGTCATAAGATCATTAGATATTTACTTTGCAGATGCAAGAAAGCCATGCTTGGAAAAAAATCTGCTGCTCGTGCTGACACATACTTTTTTATGCAGATTACTGAGTTTCAAACTGCTCGGAAATGTTCACTGGCTGAGAAATTGCACA
The DNA here is from genome assembly GCA_038048925.1 of Garcialebias charrua. Lineage (NCBI taxonomy): Eukaryota > Metazoa > Chordata > Actinopteri > Cyprinodontiformes > Rivulidae > Garcialebias > Garcialebias charrua. The sequence continues at coordinate 17,355 of JBBPBX010067728.1, read as the reverse complement.
TCAGAACTTTAGTTTCCAGCACAGCAACTTAAGGTCTCACATCACACAACACCTAGGAAAAACATACTTTCAGCATTTAGGACATAAAACAATGCACATGTACAAAAACAGAAACAAGATATTAAGGACAATAGGAAGGACACGGGAAAAAATAGGGATCAAGCATGCTGATATTGGTGTGTTTGGGTGAGCAAGGACTTCATGCTTGGGCTGGACCCAATGGGGCATGGACTACATCCTGCTACGCCCTTTATCCAATAGGAGCTAAAGGGCGAGCTATACGAAGTATAACGTTGGTTACGTATTGTAACCCCAGATTATACGAGTATAGCGGAGCCCTTTAGCTATGTGGGCCCCATTGGCTCTTGAACGGCTGAATGATAAGCTGTTCGAGGCTGTTCCTTCCGTGTGGTGGAGTTAAAGACACACGGTGCGGGCCCACACTGTAGGTGGGCGTGGACTAATTGGTTATTCAGTATGACGCTGTCGCGGGGGAAGATATACCCGTTTGGATGTCCCAAAGAAGGCAACGCCCGCATGCCTCAATGACTATCGCCCAGTAGCACTCACCCCCATCCTGATGAAGTGCTTTGAACGGCTAGTCATGAAAAGCATCACATCTGTCCTCCCTGCCTCCCTGGATCCCTTCCAATTTGCATACCGACCTAATCGCTCAACCGACGATGCCATCTCCTCTGCCCTCCACACAGCTCTCACACATCTGGACACGAAGGACTCTTATGTTAGAATGCTGTTCATCGACTTCAGCTCGGCATTCAACACCATCATCCCCCAACAGCTCATCCATAAACTGGACAGTCTGGGGCTGAACACCTCAATGTGTAACTGGCTGCTAGACTTCCTGACCGGGAGACCACAGACAGTACGGATCGGGAGTAACACATCTAGCACCATCACATTGAACACAGGGGCCCCACAAGGATGTGTGCTGAGCCCCCTTCTATTCACCCTGCTAACACACGACTGCACACCATCGTACAGCTCCAACCACTTCATCAAGTTTGCGGACGACACAACAGTGGTAGGTCTCATCAGCAACAACGATGAGACGGACTACAGGAACGAGGTGAGCCGCTTGGCCTTGTGGTGCGGACACAACAATCTCACTCTCAACGTGGAGAAGACAAAGGAGATTGTCGTGGACTTCAGGAAGAGGGATGCACAACATGCCCCTCTGACCATCAACAGCACCGCAGTGGAGAGAGTGGACAGCACCAAGTTCCTGGGAGTGCACGTCTCAAAGGACCTGTCCTGGAGCAGGAACACTGCAGCACTGGCGAAGAAGGCTCACCAGCGCCTCTACTTTCTCCGCAAGCTGAAAAGGGCTGGAGCTTCAACCTCCATCATGTGCACCTTCTACAGAGGTGCCATAGAAAGTGTCCTGACCAGCTGCATCACTGTGTGGTTTGGTGCATGCACTGCATCCTGCCGCAAGAGCCTCCAGCGCATCGTGAAAGCAGCTGAGAAGATCGTCGGCACCTCCTTGCCCTCACTGCAGGACTTACACAGCAAACGCCTCACTCGGAAAGCCCACCGCATGGCAGGTGATCCCACACACCCACTACACAGCCGCTTTAGACTGCTGCCATCAGGGAGGAGACTGAGGAGTCTCCAGGCTCGTACCAGCAGACTGAGAGACAGCTCTGTTCATCAGGCAGTCAGAATGCTAAACACTCTGCCTGCTCTGCCTCCCCTCCCATTTGAACTGCCTTAACACAAAAAACTTTCTCACACATTACCACACAACACAAAGATTTTAACACTGGACTCTGTGTCATCAAACGGGTTATTCACTAAACTCTCGGTCATGTGTTCATTCAGTTTGCACTACTTCTCATATTTGCACTAATGTTTGTATTACATTACTGCCTATAGTCATACTACTGTTTACATTCACTGTTTACATTTATTAATACTGTTTACATTTATTACTACTGCTTTACATTTATTACTACTGTTTACATTTACACTACTTTTATCTACACTACTGCAGATACATATACAGCATTCTCTGACTAGCCTTATCTAAGGATGCCAAATGTGCCTTATGTGCCTTACTTCATATGCCACTTTGCCTCTATACCAACATCAACTACCTCATACATATACTGTGTACATTAACTTATATGCTGCTGTGCCACTCTTTGCAAATGTCAACGCTAGAAACTTCAGTTTATTTTATAGATTTACGTTTTTATACTTTTCATACTACTATGCAAAAACTCAGGACAGTATTACACTTTTATTATTTCATTTTATGCTTATGTTCATTGGGTGTTTGGTGTTTTAGGGGTGTTTGGTGTTTCAGTGTTGGTGTAAATTTTCATACTTTTATACTATTATGAAAAAACTCAGGACAGTGTTACACTTTTACTATTTTATGCTTATGTTTATTAAATGTTTTAGTGTTTAGTGTTTAGATGGTTACTGTTGCACCGAGGGACTGAGAGAAACGCAATTTCGGTCCTGTGTATGTCCTGTACATATTGTAGTTCTGACAATAAAGTTGACTTTGACTTTGACTTTTGATATTGACTGGCCAAATACCTCTGAATTGTTGAAATAGTGAAAATGTGTGGACTGATGTTGAATCTTCGCCAGACACTAACAGATGAAAATGAACTAACCATTCTAAGAACAGTAGTCAATTTCCAGTCAGAACTATGCCAGAAGCGTGATGCTGGATAGAAAATACATTGCAAGGTTGTAAGGTGCAACTTCATGATATATATATTTTTTTTTACTTTTCATTTGTGTAGTCTATGTGATACTCAGATATATGAAGTGTACCCACTAGAAAAGCTTAATAATTTTAGTATACCTACTTAAAGTGTCCAATGATACATGACATATTATTAGGCGTGTTCCATTGATACATTAAACAGCCGTTAAATGCTTTTGTAACAATCTATTGGTATGCGTCACTTTGCTTTGATACAGTTTTATAAATTCTATAACATGTTTTTAAGACAAAGCCAACTGTTGTACAAACAGTGTTGTTCATTTATGCGAATATAAGCATCAGAAAAATGTGGACCTGTTTAAGGGACAAAAGTAGTACCTTACAAAGATGCACACCACCAAAATAAAGTAGGACAAACTCACTCTTAGAACTAGACAGGAGAGGGAGAGCTTCCTGGGGGCTTTGGGGGCTTGTTTTTCCTGAAACACATAGACATCTTTCTGTTGGCATGATGAATCATAATGTTAATATTCAGATTGTGGAAGATAAACAAAACAAAAACAAGACAAAATAAATACAAAACTAAATTCACCAAACTCCTTGTCAGTAGTGCCTGAGTCGGTGTGCTGGTAGTCTCATCTGTAGACTGGTCCAGAATGATTGTTGAGTCGCTCGAAATGGCCTCATCTGTGTCATTGGGCTCATCAAGACGGCGTCTCTTTGAAGAGCTGCAAAGATGAGCCAATTAATCAATTCCAACAAATGCTGGCCAACATCATATGTTATTAAGTCTACTAAAGCTATGACATATTTATTATTGAGGAAATGAATCGTTAGTTGCAGCTTTACCACTTTGATTGTCTCCCACTCAAGAGATGTTTTTTTAGGGGACCTCACATTCTGCAATCTTTGGTTTAGTTGCGCAAACACAGTGACCTTAAGAACACATTACCGGTAATTACATTTTTTAAATCCTCAATAAAAATGTGCAAAATAAAAAAACTTTGGTCATTAACTGGATGCATTTCACTTACCCATGAATTCTTCAGATCTTGGTCCTGTAGCATGGGGTAATACAGCACTATCCTTTTAGCCATTGATGTGATTTCAGGTTTTGGTGGGTATCTGTGTGATACAATAAAGAAACCTTAATAATAATACCATTAAACTAGGCATTGAGCACACATTGCACACAGTACTAGCTTTTTCTTAATTGCACTGGCCACAACAAAGCATTTTTTAACATTAATATTGTTTTAAACCAGTAAAATTGTTTAGTTTATAAATTTTGAAAATTTAGAAGTTTCTTAGATATCTGAAATTTGATAGTTCAATCAAATTTAGATTCACATCTGCAGCTAACAACTGAACACATTTTTGTTGCTGTCTCAAAGTAGCTGTACATGAATGGATGGGAGATATGCATTTAGAGACAAACCAGCAATAACAATTATATGCATTATTGATTTTAAAATTGTATTGTTATTCAGTTTTAATAGTATTAACTGAGATATGTATTAATGTTCACAGCAACAGCAAATCATAAAAGAGTAGGGTTCTCTCCATTGTATTATTGCAATATTTTTAATAATTTATTGCCAAGTGTAGCGGAATTCAGTTTTTTTTCCTTTGCGCCGGTGGAGAATGTGCAGGCCAATGTCCAGTTAGCATTATCAACATAGCACTCCCGCTAGCACTTGCGCTCTTACATACACACACGTCACTAAAGACGTAAAAACTTTTATTTAAGTACAGTGTTTGAGTTCTTTCTCCACCACTGCTATTTAGCTGTTTATCTTGGATGGCAATACTGTGATATTTTTTTTGTCCAAGTGTATTCAACTTTGAATATATTTTTGGTCACATACGTTTTTATATGGGACTTATTGGACATATTTCTTGGACTTATTTTATTCATGTCATGTTCTCAAAGTTAGAAACATCCTGTCCCGGAGTGATGCAAAAAAAATATTTGCCCCTTCTGGGCTGGACTGCAGTATTTTTTGACTACCAGGATGTCAAAAAAAGTCACTGATAAACCTTCATCTGATCCAAAATGCAGAATTTGTTCCCAGTTTAGCTTCATTTTCTTGGTAATCACAAACCTTTGCCTGACATATACATTTCTTAATGGGTATGTGGACTCATAAATGTAAAATCTAGTATATGTATGTTTGTGACTGTTAATAATGAATGTTTATTCATTGTAGCAGTGTGCATAAGCAAAAGAAAAAGTAGCTTGTGAACAGGCTCCCTGGTGTGGTTAGAAATGCAATACCACACCAGCAAGGTTGGTAATCCATTTGACATTTGTTTTTGCTGCTCCAATAGGTTTAGACAACAGGGAGATCTCACTTTGGGACTTTGAAGATCTGATGTTTTTGGGGATTTATGAATCTATAAATGAAAGTGTGAAAAATAAAACAAGTATTTCACAATGGTGAAAGCAGCAGTAATAAAGACGGCAATACTACCTATCTTTACCTGATTTGAACCCATCACTCAAGAAAACAGTTGTACAATAAAAGACTGGTTTCTTGCTTTTCTCATTTCTTTTCTGTTCAATCAATGCAAATTTTGATTCTTTTAAAAATGTTTACATTTGTAGAGAGAAGAAAAAAACAACATAAAACATTTTATTTCCTTTGCCTACATAGACATTGCAATGAAAGTCAAAATATAATTGTTTATCTAAAAAAAATTTCTATAGTTTAGTTTTTTTTTTTTTTTACATTGTAGTGCAATAACTTTCAGGCAAGTGTCACATTGTTCACTGCTGCACGAACAACCAGACCAAACTAAATCTGTGGCTACAACAACAGTGTTTTGAACATGGACCCAAAACAAAAAAAGTGTTCCTTTGAAAAGCAGTATGGTTTCCATCGCCTACATACAGATGAGGAATTAAGAAGAATGTGGCTGAAAAATGTGAACTTGAAGAGACCACCCAAAACACTGTATGTGAGCTCTTTTCACTTTGTTGACAAATGGCCGATGGAGGAAAACCGGCAACCTACTTTGTGGCTGGACTACAATAAACCACCAGGGAAGAGACATCAGATCTAAGAAGGATTGAAAACTTTGTTTCAAGAATATCAGGTATGATTTCAAGTGTATGGAGGGCACAGCATTATAGTTTTTGTTCATCTTTGTATTACGATTTTCTCTGCAATTAACCCAAGCTTGGTGATGGAGGACTTTAAAGCATTGGCTGGGCTCTCTGCCTGCTCTAAAGTAAGTAAGATTGTGTCCCACCTCTTTTAACAAAAGGCAGCTATCTTATTGCTTTGTAGATACTGTTACACCTCAGAGCTTTTCAAGTTGTTCATCACTTCACCCTCGGAAGCAACCAAGTCAGTGTAGCTAAATATGGTAGTAGATGTAATCTGCTTCTTCAGATCCTCCATCCTTCATCTGCAGTAGGCGCGGTGTGATTATATTGTTCTGTTTGAGCTCTGACAGGTGGTGTTCCCACGTTTAAATTAAAATCCACAATGCTTAGAGAAACTACATTAGCTTGTGCTGTTCGCAAATAAACAAAAGCCGGTTTTGGTCCAGGACAGAAGTCGCACACATAATTTGCGCAAAGCATTATGGGGCCTAGACAAAAGGTCAATAGGACTGTGAAGAACTTGATGGTATTTGTGAGGCAGAGGTTAAAACCTCATAGCAATTTTTTTTTAAAGCACTCATACTACATCTGAGTGTATGAACATACATGAAAGACAACAAGAAGTACAGTATGTACTCCTTCACGGAATACTGTCTTTATCTTTCTGTTGTCATAAAATGTTAAACTAGCATTTAGCACATTTATGTTGTGATACTAAACGTTTAAAATACATTACTATGGTTTGTCTGGTTAATATTAGTTTTGGTAACACTTCCATACTGCAAAAGTCAAAGAACCATGTGTATCTCAACATTTTAACAGTATTTTATTAGTAATTTTAACCCACATGCATACTTTTTTCAATTAATACCATGTAACAATACAGTGACCAACACTTTCAAGTCAAATTAATGTGTTTATCATCTAAACTTAAAGCTCTGTTGAAACTTCCTGACGGTGAACTTAAACAGTTTTCAGATACAAAATAACTGCAGTCAAGCTTTGTCAGTAATAGGTATGAGTACTTTACCATCAAGTGGAGTATATATTTCATGTTTTGACATTTAGAGTTTTCCCATGCCAGACTTCATTGTGTAGGAAGCACAATTTACTGCTACAGTGATGCTGCAACCATAGAAGTCCATTCATCTGGCCTTTCGTTTGTCCTACAGAGTCCCTGTCATTGGATCACAGCCTGAGTCATTTGTTACTGTAACATTTGCTGTGTGGAACCACAAAGCGTGACAGGCCATCTGCACCAAGCACAAATCAAAGAGCCCATAATACAGCAGACAGATGTTGTCCTCTGCTTGACCATACACCTCTCTGTGTAGATGCAGAAAAATGTTTGATTTCATTTACGTCTTTCATTCTGATGGCAAGACATTCTTTTCCTAGACAAGGTTACAAATTACAACATAATTGGCATGTTTTACACAGTTCACTTTTGAACTTTTTTTTTTACTTTTACAGTTTCTCTCCAGGCATGCAGTGATCAAATTAAATCTATGCATGTATGGATTTAATTTGAATTTAGACCCCCAAAATGAAGTAATGTAACCAACCTAGCATACTATCAACCAAACAAAACAATGCAATAAGTGAAACATACATTTCACTTGTTGCATTTCTGTTAACTTAAAGGCTTATAACATTTTGAACAAATTGCCCTACATTATAAAAAATTTAAAGCCAAGTGACTCTTAAAGGAATACATAACTGTCATGTTTTCTGCCTTGTTGTGCTCTGCTCCCAAGCTTTGTCACTCAGCCCCACCTTAGCTCAGTCATGCTCATGCCTCAAACTTGTTCCCTACTCTACTTAAGAGCTCTTGCCACCCATGGTCCCTGCCAGATTATTGAACCCTTTGAAGGATTAGATGTCCAGCATTCTTGTCACAGCTCTATCTGATCATCTTGTCTCAACCTCACACCTGCCTTTTGGCAACCCAACCTGCCGGCTCCTTGCCTGGTACTATATCATCCTTCTGATCCCGGTAAACATCTCCTCTTCTGACTCAACAACTACGACTCATGGATCACCCTCTTGGATTAATTCTTGGATATCTGACACTCTGTGCATGACCCCCAATGCCACCCTGGTTCTCACCTTTGGATCTCTCGCTGGATCATGTCTCTCTCAACCCTGCTCTTCAGTTGCATTCCTGCAAATAATGGCAACATCATCCTGTCCAACTCCTACAGGTGGTTCCCACCTTACCTGCATGAGCAGGTTAGTGGCTGTTTTTCTGTTTACTTCTGTCCTCAGAGAAACATTCAGTCCACAAACCTTTCATATCTATGCAGATTGGGCCTGCCATGGACCTCTGACCTCCACCATTAGCTGTTTTACAATAAACCTTTTAAATCATTCTTGTTGTCTGGCATATTGCTCAAATCCTAAAACCAAAATCTTGTCAGTATAAACTAGCCAAATATGGATTTGACGTTAACTCAAGAATGTCGCTCTGGTGTGGAGGGGGCCTTTGATGCCTGTTCAACCCACACCTGATTATCATGTTTCATGTCATCATGTTATCATGTCATCAACCCAAACTACCCCCGCCAGAGTTGTTTAAAGGAGAGCCGGATCAGTGTTGCCCGTTCATCACTCATTGGGGAATTCCCTTCCAGCTTCAACCTTCATATTTCTCTCAGAGAGATCCATGGTGGCTTACATTATCTCTCTTCTGTCAGGTAAGGCCAAATAATGAGGGACCACTGAATGGCAGTGGGACAACAGGCATTGTTACTGTTTAAGTGAATTTACTAAAGAGCTTTGTCAGGCTTTTGACCCTATCTTACTTGAGAGAAAGGCTGCCCAGATGTTCATCCATCCACCCATCCATTTTCGTCCGCTTATCCGGGGTCGGGTCGCGGGGGTAGCAGCCTAAGTAGGGAGGCCCAGACTTCCCTCTCCCCAGCCACATGGAGCAGCTCCTCTGGGGGAATCCCAAGGCGTTCCCAGGCCAGCCGAGAAACATAGTCCCTCCAGCATGTCCTGGGTCTTCCTCTGGGTCTCCTCCCGGTGGGACATGCCCGGAACACCTCACCAGGGAGGCGTCCAGGAGGCATCCTAACCAGATGCCCGAGCCACCTCAACTGGCTCCTCTCGATGTGGAGAAGCAGCGGCTCTACTCCGAGTCCCTCCCGGATGACTGAGCTTCTCACCCTATCTCTAAGGGAGAGTCCAGACACCCTGCAGAGAAAACTCATTTCAGCCGCTTGTATCCGAGATCTCGTTCTTTCGGTCACAACCCAAAGCTCATGACCATAGATGAGGGTGGGAACGTAGATCGATCGGTAAATTGAGAGCTTTGCCTTTCGACTCAGCTCTCTCTTCACCACGACAGACCGGTACAGCGCCCGCTTCACTGCGGATGCTGCACCTATCCGCCTATCGATCTCACGCTCCAGTTTTCCCTCATTCGTGAACAAGACCCCGAGATACTTAAACTCCTCCACTTGGGGCAGGACCTCATCCCCGACCCGGAGAGGGCATGCTACCCTTTTCCGGCTCAAGACCATGGCCTCGGATTTGGAGGAACTGATCCTCATCCCGGCCGCATCACACTCGGCTGCAAACCGCTCCAGCGAAAGCTGTAGATCACGATCTGATGAAGCCAATAGGACCACATCATCTGCAAAAAACAGAGAAGCGATTCTAAGGCCACCAAAACGGATCCTCTCAACACCTTGGCTGCGCCTAGAAATTCTGTCCATAAAAGTTATGAACAGAATCGGTGACAAAGGGCAACCTTGGCGGAGTCCAACTCTCACTGGAAACGAGCCTGACTTACTGCCGGCAATGCGGACCAAGCTCTGACACCGGTCGTACAGGGACCTAACAGCCCATATCAATGGGCCTGGTACCCCATACTCCCGGAGTACCCCCCACAGAACCCCCCGAGGGACGCGGTCGAATGCCTTTTCCAAGTCCACAAAGCACATGTAAACTGGTTGGGCAAACTCCCACGCACCCTCCAGGACCCTGCTGAGGGTGT
>JBBPBX010067726.1:0-15000 GCA_038048925.1 Garcialebias charrua | reverse complement strand
CAAGACCATGGCCTCGGATTTGGAGGAACTGATCCTCATCCCGGCCGCATCACACTCGGCTGCAAACCGCTCCAGTGAAAGTTGTAAATCACGAACTGATGAAGCCAGTAGGACCACATCATCTGCAAAAAACAGAGAAGCGATTCTAAGGTCACCAAAACGGATCCTCTCAACACCTTGGCTGCGCCTAGAAATTCTGTCCATAAAAGTTATGAACAGAATCGGTGACAAAGGGCAACCTTGGTGGAGTCCAACTCTCACCGGAAACGAGCCTGACTTACTACCGGCAATGCGGACCAAGCTCTGACACCGGTCGTACATGAAATAACATAGTAAAAAAAAATAGTAGTGTACTGTACTATAAAAAAAAAGAGAAGAAAATGTCCTTACTTTTATGGAAGGGGCGTTGTAGGGAAGGGAGAAAGGCTTAGTGGGCGGGAGCTGCAGAAGGTGCTGGTGCAGGTGAGTCCAGAAAGGCAGCTGAGGTGGAGGGGCAGGTGATGCAGAAGGTGCTGGTGATGCTGGTGCAGGAGAGTGAAGAGGGACAGGTGAGTCAGGAGAGGCAGCTGATTTATAAAACAAAAAGAAATTAAAAAAAGAAAAGAAAATGTATTTACCTTTATGGAGGGACAGGTGATGCAGAAGGTGCTGGTGATGCTGGTACTGTGTGATTGAAGCGGGACAGGTGAGTCAGGAGAGGCAGCTGAGTTATATAAAATACATAAAAAATTAAAAAAAGAGAAAAAATGTCATTACCTTTATGGAGGGACAGGTGATGCAGAAGGTGCTGGTGATGCTGGTACTGTGTGAGTGAAGAGGGACAGGTCAGTCAGGAGAAGCAGCTGAGTTATAAAACAAAAAGAAATTTAAAAAAAGAAAAGAAAATGTATTTACCTTTATGGAGGGACAGGTGATGCAGAAGGTGCTGGTGATGCTGGTACTGTGTGAGTGAAGAGGGACAGGTCAGTCAGGAGAAGCAGCTGAGTTATAAAACAAAAAGAAATTTAAAAAAAGAAAAGAAAATGTATTTACCTTTATGGAGGGACAGGTGATGCAGAAGGTGCTGGTGATGCTGGTACTGTGTGAGTGAAGAGGGACAGGTGAGTCAGGAGAGGCAGCTGAGTTATTTAAAAAAATTAAAAATTAAAAAAATGTCTTTACCTTTATGGAGGAGCAAGTGATGCAGAAGGTGCTAGTGAGTGAAGAGGGACAGGTGAGTGAGGAGGGGCAGGTGAGTCCAGAAAGGCAGCTGAGGTGGAGCTCCCTGATCAGCTATACTCTTGGGCACGCGCCCAGCCTGAGCAAAGACAAACGCTTGATAAATTACTGTCCAATTCAGAATACATGTACAGTTTAATGTGTAATATAATCTTAATTTAATCTTTAATCTAAATAAACGGCATTCTTTACAATAAATAAACTATACTAACAATAATAAAAATCTTAACACAATAACAGCCAAAACCAGATCAATAAGCAGCAACAGACTGTTTACAATCTAACTACCGATAATCAAGTTTTAAGTTTTTGTCCAAAAAGACCAACTTGTCCACATTTTCTGCCAAAAGTACAGATCTAGTTGCAGTGATTATCTCCAGTGGTGGAGAAAATCATCTCAATAACAACAGTAGCAGCAGTGTGTCTGTTTGTCCTCATTACTCACAACAAGCTCTTCTTGGACCTGCTCCCACCTGTCCCTGGAAAAGTTCAGAGTTCAGTCATCACAGACTTCTTCGCTGCAGGTGATCTGGCAAATTTCCCTGAAGAGGAAGAAGTCAGCTGCTATCTCTGTCCCAGACTGGAAATAAAACACAAAGAGGTAAAAAAAAAAAAAAGTTACTGTAATAAGATTATAATTTTAAATTAAAAAGATTAATTAGATATTCTTCTTTCGGCTTTTCCCTCTTCAGGGGTCACCACAGCGAGTCATCCTCCTCCACCTCACTCTGTCTGCATCCTCTGTCCTCACTCCAACTACCTTCATGTCCTCTCTAACTGCATCCATACATCTCCTCTTTGGCCTCCCTCTTTGTCTTTTTCCTGGCAGCTGTATTTCTAACATCCTTCTACCAATATACCCACTGTCCCTCCTCTGGACATGTCCAAACCACTGTCCCTCCTCTGGACATGTCCAAACCACTGTCCCTCTGGACATGTACAAACCATCTCAGTCTGGCCTCCCTAACTTTATCTCCCAGTTGTTCAACATGTGCAGTACCTCTGATTATCTCTTTACTAATCTTATGCCATGTCACTCCTAAGGAGAACCTCAACATCTTCATTTCTAACACTTCCAGTTCTTTCTCCTGTCTTTTTGTCCATGTCTCTGTCTCCTGTCTTTTTGTCCATGTCTCTGTCTCCTGTCTTTTTGTCCATGTCTCTGTCTCCAGACCATACAACATAGCTGGTCTCACCACTGTTTTGTAAACGTTTCCTTTGACCTTTGCTGACACCTTTTTGTCACAAATCACTCCTGAAACTTTTCTCCATCACTCCATCCTGGACTCTCTTCTTCACCTCTTTATCACATTCCCCATTTTCCTGGACAGTGCACCCCAAGTACTTGAAGTTCTGCACCTTTGTGACCTCTGCTCCTTGTAGCCTCACTGTTCCACTGGCCTCCCTCTCATTCACACACATGTACTCTGTCTTACTACGGCTGACTTTCATTCCTCTTCTTTCAAGTGAATACCTCCACCTCTCCAAGTTCTCTTCCACCTGTTCCCTGTTCTCACCACAGATCACAATGTCATCTGCAAACATCATAGTCCATGGGGATTCCTGCCTGACCTCATCTGTTAGTCGGTCCATCACCAGAGCAAACAAGAAGGGGCTCAGAGCCGATCCTTGATGCACTCCCACCTCCACCTTGAAGCTATCTGTCACTCCTACAGCACATCTCACCACTGTCCTGCTGTCCTCATACATGTCCTGCTGTCCTCATACATGTCCTGCTGTCCTCATACATGTCCTGCTGTCTTCATACATGTCCTGCTGTCCTCATACATGTCCTGCTGTCTTCATACATGTCCTGCTGTCTCATACATGTCCTGCTGTCCTCATACATGTCCTGCTGTCCTCATACATGTCCTGCTGTCCTCATACATGTCCTGCTGTCCTCATACATGTCCTGCTGTCCTCATACATGTCCTGCTGTCCTCATACATGTCCTGCTGTCCTCATACATGTCCTGCTGTCCTCATACATGTCCTGCTGTCCTCATACATGTCCTGCTGTCCTCATACATGTCCTGCTGTCCTCATACATGTCCTGCTGTCCTCATACATGTCCTGCTGTCCTCATACATGTCCTGCTGTCCTCATGCATGTCCTGCTGTCCTCATGCATGTCCTGCTGTCCTCATACATGTCCTGCTGTCCTCATAAATGTCCTGCTGTCCTCATACATGTCCTGCTGTCCTCATACATGTCCTGCTGTCTTCATACATGTCTTGTACCAGTCTAACAGACTTTTCTGCCACTCTAGATTTCCTCGTGCAATACCACACCTCCTCTCTTTGCACCCTGTCATATGCTTTTTCTAAATCCACAAACACACAAATCCACAAACAAAAAAGATAAATTAGATAATAATAATAAAAGAACAATACCTCCTCTTGATCGGTTGAGGTGGTTGAATCTCTCGGTCATCATCATCAGGGCAGAGCTTTAATCTGGTCCAGGACTTGTTGACAATATCAGTTTTCGTTTTTTCATAAAGTGATGAACTTTTTGGCTGAAGTGTTGACATGATGGATGTCGTAGCGAGGCTCAGGTACTTTAAAGCCTGCAGATCAACAACATACAGACATGTTTTTGTAGATCCAGAGCTTTAAAACTCATACAGTTTGTACCCTGATGCATGCTCAATAATCCAGGTAGAAAAATCTAAAAAAGCTCAGACGAAACGTTTCTATATATTTTTTGCTTTGTTTTATTTTTTTGAATGTCCAGGGGACCAGACTGAGCTTTTTTAGATCATACAGTTTGTGTTATTGATCTGGACCGATGTGATTTACCTGATAAAGGTTGTTTAAATGCTGCTAGTTTTAGCGGTGTTTGCAAGCTGCTTTTCTTGCTTCTAGAAAATGTTCACGTTTGGATGACGTCGTTTCAAGTTCGTTAACACGTTACACGTTTATGTTTGTTAAATTTGTTCTATTTTTTTTTTTACAAAAGAAACACAATACAAGACAATCCCATAAATGATAATGTACAAAATATAAAAAAATGAAAGGTAGCAGAAAGAAGAATGAATCTTATTATATCTGCCCCTTTTTTCAAACAATCAGATTAAACAATACAGTAATAATCTTCCACCAACAGTACAAAATGACTAACTCTTTCTAATTTTCTAACTAATATAATACACAATACGTCATTTTATATATATTTTTTTAACAAATTCATTTTGATCATTTTCTTAAATGTAAACATTGACTTGGCATTTTTAACTTCATTCTCCAAGCCATTCCATAATCTAATTCCCTGGATTGAGGTAGAACGTCCCTTCAAACTAGTTCTGAATTGTGGTTTTACAAACATCTCTGTTCCCTTAAGGTTAACGTTAACAAGTTACGTGTTGTCTGCGGCAGGCCTAATCTCTGTGAAACAATGTCCACACACACAACTTTGAATTTGCCTTCGTCTTTTAACAAGGAAGCCATAACGTTAACAAACAGGAGACCACAGCAAGAAGCTAGGGCTGCTAATGCTACACGTGCTGCAAGATAATAGCGCCGTGCTGAAACTCGCCTAGGAATTTTATTTCCGTGGCGCATATTTTCCCGTTAATAACGTTTAATAAGTGAAAAAATAACCGAAACGGTACGCAGGGGGACACGACTAATTCCTGAAAAGGTACACGACATTTAATAAGTGAAAAACAAAAAACGAAACGGTACGCAGGCGGACACGACTAACAAGTGAAAAAAAAAAACGGTACGCACGGGGACACGACTAATTCCTGACAAGGGACATGACTAATCCCTGACGCACAGCCTTTTCCCGAAGCTGCAAACTCATCTGCAGTCAGCACGTCGATGCAAAACTTTGACCAAGCGCCACATATGTGCTTCTGAGGGTGTACAATACAAAAATCATGGTAGCTGCTTGTATTTTCTCTTAAGAAAAGTTCTATAAGCGCAACCGAAAGCATACTTCGTTCATCTGCTCCTGCCCTCGACAGTTAGCAAGCTGTTGTTTTATGTCCTGTGTTTAAACATGTAACAGAGACACGAACTTTTATCTCTTAACAACATATTTTAACAACAAATGCAGCTTACCTTGTTTCTATTATTCCAACATATTCCCCGCGCGCCGAATTTGAACGACCTTGCGCCGGATCCAGGTCTTGGAAAAAATGGTATTCATCCGCGACTTTGCTTTCGACTCCTTAATCTGGTCAGGTGGTCCTCTTCTTCATTTAATATGCAATTCTAACTGGGATGGAGAACTTTATAAAGTCTGACTAAATATTACATCATATTTAGTCCCAATTCAGATAAAGAGCGAATTTCCGGCACTATTTTTTATCTCGCATTAATATTTCTAGTGGTGATCAGTTTTTATAAGATCCGGTTACCATTTTAAAACTCAGATTTTCAAATTAAATTCGCACATTTAAATTTATGTTTCACTGAAAAGACTCACAACCTTGAGTTGAAATGCCAATAATGCATGAAATTAAGTTGAAATTACATAACTCATTATGTTAATTGGAAGTAACTTATAGAAAAACGTTATGATAACTAATGGAGAGTATGACTTTTAACAGTGTACTTTCTATAGGAGGAAAGACAAAAAAACAAACATCAAAGTCAAAGTCAACATGTTAAGGATGGAAATAATTTTAGAAGCAGAAAATTAAAGATCATCCAGGTTTTTATGTCTTTAAAACCTGCTTATAATCTGTAACAGATTGGGTTAACCAGGTTTCATGGATAAATACATTGTAAAACAAAATCTGTAAAAATTACAGTAAAAATGTGTCAAATTTCAACAGTAATAGACCATTAAATCCAAAACTGTATATGACTGTATTGAACTAATGTACTGTATAACAAGAGACAGACATTTTCCATTACTTAAACAGATATGATATGTGGGAAACACTGAATTTTACTGTGAAAATCTTAAGAAATTGTGAAACTCATAGAAAAATACTGTAATGTAATTACCCTAAAATTAAGCCAGAATTACATTTTGCTGATATAAAACTGTTAACTACTCTGAAAAATTATACCTAAATTTATACAGAGAATAACTGATTAAAAAAAATACATATGCAACGTCACATCAAAGAACCGGAATCAGCTTTATTATCATTGCACAGTTAAGTACAATGAAAGTTCTGACTCTGTGCTCCACAAGGAGGTCCTGCTCCCTCTGAGCTCCACTTAACTCCACGAGGAGGGCAAGGAGGAGTTTTGAGTGAGAGAGTGAATGGTTGTTTGTTTGTCTCATTTGTCTCTGTGTGTCTCTGTGATGGACTTGCAAGCTGTCCAGGGTGTACCCCGCCTCTCGCACAGTGATCGTTAGACATGGCACCAGTGACCCCGCAACCTGAAAAAGAAGAAGTGGGTAAAGATAATGGATGGATGGATTGATGGATGGATTGAGTATTGGTCCAAGCATTGAACCTTGAGGAACTCCATGACTAACTATGGTGTATATGAAGAAGCTTCATTATTTGCATTTACAAACTCTATCAAAGAAATATGCTTTAAACCATTTTAGAGCCATTTCTGTAATCCCAATATCATATTCAAGCCTCTGTAGAAGAATATTGTGACCATCAAATGCAACACCGAGGTCTAACAGGGCCAGTTTAGACACTTGTCCATTATCAGAGACCGTGAGAATATCATTAGCAACTTTCACCAGTGCTGTTTCTGTGGTATGATGAGCTTTAAACCCTGAGTGGAACTCCTCAGATTATTTCTGCTCAGATGTTCACACAACTGACCTGCAACTATTTTCTCTTAGCCTGGCCCTCGCCTTCCTACGCAGCTCCGCTCAATTCTATTTTCCCTTCACTGCTCATAGAGCGAAGTGAAGGACAAGGGTCTGGTTTTAACCAGGCTAATTTTCTCTAGATTTTTATTTGATAAATGTTAGATTAGAATTAGCCAGAATTCCTGAATCAAGATCACGTTCAGTTACAGCAACCTTAAAGCTGCACTATGTAACTTTGTAATGCAGTCTGTAACTTTTATATTTTTTAACATATTTCTTCACTCTGTCACTATCTACTGACAGACTGATGTTAGACAAAGTAATCTCTGAAAAAAACTATAGTCCCCTTGCTTCTCTATCAGCATTTATAAAAACACTAAAAACACAGAGTGACCCGGACAATGACCAGCCAATAAAAACAGAGTTGTTTGTCACGCCCCAACCCACGCCCCCGCCTGTCCCAGCCTCAGCGCCGCGCACATTCTCATTCAAAGGATTGCAAAGCGATGCAGGACTGATTTGTATGTGACACAAATGTATTAAATATCCCTTCTTCATCCCAGAGCTGGACTTTTATTTTGTTTTTTTGCCAAAAGTCAAGTGATCGCTTCATCCTTCACTCACAGGAATGAGGAAATTGATTTGTCACGACTCACGAGCGAATTAAATCATGTCCAAAGTGGCTGGTGAAGCTCTGCTGATTTCAGGGTGTTTTTGTGTTGTTGGACGAGTGATTCATGGTTTTATTATATTTTTTAGAACGTTATATTAAAGGTTCAGTATGTAATTTCTGGAACACGCTGGAACTTAGGAAAATTTTGAACAGAGACACGTTTCTGGTCCCTCCCCCTCAGAGCCATATATGGCTCTGTTACCCTTGCTCTGCTGAAATTCAAATTCAAGCTCTGTTTTTATTGGCTGATTCAAATTCAAGCTCTGTTTTTATTGGCTGGTTACAAACTCTGTTTTTATTGGCTGGTTAACGGCGGGTCACTGTGGCTTTTTAGAAATGCTTTTAGAGAAGCAAGGGGACAATAGTTTTTTTCAGAGATTACTTGTCTAAAATCAGTATGTCAGGAGGTAGTGACAGAGTGAAGAAATATGTTAAAACTATATTGTTAGAAAAGTTACATACAGCTCCTTTAACATATAATCACAGAACTTCACAGCGCAGAGACAGGACATGTAGTGGGGGCGGAACATTCCAGACATCGACTGACAGACATGAGGAAGTCACGAGCGAATTAAATCATGTCCAACGTTGCTTCCTGAACCTCTGCTGATTTCTGGTTTTTGTGTTGTTGGACAAGTGCTCCATGGTTTTATTATATTTTTAAAACGTTTTATTAACATATAATCACAGAACTTTGCAGCGCAGACAGGACATGTAGTGGGGGCGGAGCATTCCAGACCTGCACTGACAGAAAGAGGAAGTCACGAGCGAATTAAATCATGTCCAACGTTGCTTCGTGAAGCTCTGATGATTTCTGCTGGTTTTTGTGTTGTTGGACAAGTGCTCCATGGTTTTATTATATTTTTAAAACGTTTTATTAACATATAATCACAGAATATTGAAGCGCTCCGAGCGGACACACAGCAGGGGGCGGAGCTGCAGAACTCAAGTTCAACAGAGAACGGACTGTGGCTCCCCCTCAGAGTCATATATGGCTTTGAGGGGAGGGAGCAGAATGATTTTACCTGAGGAAAATTTTTCTAAGTCCCAGCGTCCTGCTGAAATTACATAGTGAACCTTTAAAGCGCTGTGGTACGTATCAATTCGTTAAGAGAAATTAAGCAGATCCAAAATGGGTTTATTAATAATGGGAAACATTTCTTTAAACAGTCTGGTTGGGATGGGATCTAGCAGATGTGGTTTAGAAACTTTAGATTAAACTTATTTTTGACAATTCAGAGAGCTCAACAGGACAAAAACAATTCAAACATAAAACCGGTCCTAGTGACATTTTTTAAAGCTGCCTCATCTGACAGGGAATCAGAGACAATAGCAGGAAGGATGGTGCGTAATATTCTCTCTTAATTGAAATAATTTATAAATAATCTCATGAAGTCACAGCTGTAAGAATACATGGCTTAACAGAGATAGGACTTTTCATTACTGAACCGAAACCTGAAGTTTGTAATTATCATCTATTAAAATTTATTTGAATTATACAATTTTGATCATTTTAGCATGGCCATCTGCAGAATGATCGAACCCAGGTAAGAACCACTGCCCTACATTCAGTGAAGAGTTAACTTACAGTTTAAGAAACTGTGTTTATATTTCATTTAATTTATTTTAAAGCTGTGTTTTAAAGTACTCCAGACACTCCCCCTCCCCCCCCCCAGAAATAGTTTATTTTGTAAATATAATCTACCTTTTACTTTGCAAGCAACTAATATTATCCCATTTAAAAGATTTGTCCTGTATCTTGATTCAAATTTTATCTAAAACATAAAATTTATAGGCTACATTAAAACAAAACACGTGGTTGGGAATAGTTTGCTATGACGTAAGTTAGACAAGTCTGAACTGGTGTTTTGATTTATTTTAAGTTTTTTTTTTTTTTACACAATCAGATTTTTTAAAACACATTTTTTAAAACACAGATTTTTCCACAGTAAGTCCAATTTACATCTGTGTAATAAAAATATATTGCAAACACTAACTCGGTAAATGTACAAATAACATACTGTATACACTTTTGCCTTCTTTTACTCAGTGTTTCTAGAATTTTGAAGAGTCAGTGTGCTACTGTTTGTTTGAGGCTTACTTTTCAGTCTGCATTTCTGCCTACCTTATCTTAACCAACAGCTGCTGTTGGCACCCTTCAATACGTCTTCGGGGATGTTTAAAAATAATTAGTTGCTGTATTGGACAATATGCTTTTTATCATTATTTTGATTTTCAAAACTGTCGAGGCCACTCGAAGCACGAAGCTTTCCGGAGAGAAGCAGGGCCGCCTGTGCGCCGCTCCTCCGTCCGCCTTCGGCTCACTTCCTGTTTGTGTCCACACCGAGGCTCCGGGGCCGCTCAGCAAGATGGCTGCGTTCCTCCGAGCTCGTAAATATGTCCGCTGCGTGGTCCGTTTCTCTGACCGTGAACTGTAAACGGTACCGTTGACCATCTGCGAACACAACGAGGAAAGCCTCAAGCCAAAGTGTTATGGTGGGTCGCCATGTTTTAGCTGTTTGTTTAGAGATAAACAAGTTCGCCTGCTAGCTAGGTTAGCTAACGCAGCTAGCATCACCTTGCTAATCATCGACTTGTAACCCGACTCGGTCCGCTCGGCTAGGTACCACACTGTTTTAACCTAAATTAAGTTGTTATGTATTCACTTACTCACAAACACTTAAATAACTTATATCTAAATATCTTTAAAAATATTTTTGTTTATGCTAGGCCAAGGTAGCAATGGGCGAGAAAAATAGTTGACATTGCAATTATCAAATTATAATAGTTTAATTGTTACGTTATTTAATTTTAATAATTTATAGTTTCTGTTCAGAATGATGTTTTGCTACGTTTTGTTGCGCTGTTTGTTTGTCTCGAGCAAAAAAGGAAGTTTAATTTGCATTATTATGGCACCACAGTAGCTTGGGCTTTGCATGGAAATTACCAGCATCACTAAACATAAAAAAGATAAGTTAAAATAAAGATAAATAGTCAAGAAAGCAGGATGTTTAGCATAAAATTTCAAAACAAGAAGAAGCACGTAATAACACAGATAAGACTGAAGACAGTGCCCCCAAAGTAAGGACAAATAATATATTTACTCAAAAAATTATATTTAAATAGCTGTGTGATATAAAAGTGTTTGTGTTTTTTCTCTGTGTAACTTCCCTTTTCCTCCTTATTGGGTCATCCTGTTAAATAAACATCAATTTGAATAAATAGCCTTCCTACATCTGCATTTTAAGTCAAATAACATGTCAAATGTGCCACCTTATTCTAAAGTAACCTCTGCTCTAATATAATGGGAAGCTTTATTATGCACGTTAAGTGTTAAAGTCTGAAGTGCAGAGTAGGCTGAAGTTCAAAACTGTTTGACTTTATGTGACCCGTGCCAGCAAAACAAGTCTAAATGAACGGTGTAAAAAAACGTGATTGATATTTGCTTAAAACTGTGTCGATAAAGTCGCCATCAGTCTATCATTGTAACTAAAATAGCATACTTCCACATCTTTAAATTATTCTAACAGGCATTTTTTGAAAAATGTTCCTTTTTATTCTACTCCTCTTAATATTATTCCCAATGACTTACCTCCAGACCGATAAGTTTTGACATAAACAAAACTAGTTGTTGCCAGACCAGGTGATAAATCACTAAATTTCAACAAGCAACTCATCACTTTGAAGCTTTTGAGGTGGAGGACTTGAAAATATCACCTCAATGTAGAAACATTTCTTATTGTGACTTTTTTTGGCAGCACGGTTCATTTACTGACTGCTGCCATCAGGGAGGAGACTGAGGAGTCTCCAGGCTCGTACCAGCAGACTGAGAGACAGCTCTGTTCATCAGGCAGTCAGAATGCTAAACACTCTGCCTGCTCTGCCTCCCCTCCCATTTGAACTGCCTTAACACAAAAAACTTTCTCACACATTACCACTCAACACAAAGTTTTTAACACTGGACCCTGTGTCATCAAACGGGTTATTCACTAAACTCTCGGTCATGTGCTCATTCAGTTTGCACTACTTCTCATATTTGCACTAATGTTTGTATTACATTACTGCCTATAGTCATACTACTGTTTACATTCACTGTTTACATTTATTAATACGGTTTACATTTATTACTACTGCTTTACATTTATTACTACTGTTTACATTTACACTACTTTTATCTACACTACTGCTGATACATATACAGCATTCTCTGACTAGCCTTATCTAAGGATGCCAAATGTGCCTTATGTGCCTCACTGCATATGCCACTTTGCCTCTATACCAACATCAACTACCTCATACATATACTGTGTACATTAACTCATATGCTGCTGTGCCACTCTTTGCAAATGTCAATGCTAGAACCTTCAGTTTATTTTATAGATATACTTTTTATACTACTATGCAAAAACTCAGGACAGTATTACACTTTTATTATTTCATTTTATGCTTATGTTCATTGGGTGTTTGGTGTTTTAGGGGTGTTTGGTGTTTCAGTGTTGGTGTAAATTTTCATACTTTTATACTACTATGAAAAAACTCAGGACAGTGTTACACTTGAGAAACGCAATTTCAATCCTGTGTATGTCCTGTACATATTGCAGTTCTGACAATAAAGTTGACTTTGACTTTGACTTTATTATGACTGGTCGGCTCCTAAAACAAACACATCTGTACAGTATTAGTTTAGGTTAAATGACCAGTAATCATGGAATTTTTACACATTTCCTCCTTCCAAAACCAGACTATTATAGTATTTTTCTGTTTGTCCAGGCTGAAGAAAATTCAAATATTGAAAGTATGTTGGAGGAGGATGAAGATGACAGTTCAGATGAACC
This sequence comes from Garcialebias charrua, assembly GCA_038048925.1. NCBI lineage: Eukaryota > Metazoa > Chordata > Actinopteri > Cyprinodontiformes > Rivulidae > Garcialebias > Garcialebias charrua. The sequence continues at coordinate 2,537 of JBBPBX010067726.1, read as the reverse complement.
AAACATTCAGGTGAGAAAACTGCACTGAAAATCACAATATGAAATAGTGCACGTTTGTGTTTTTAATATTTTTTCTTTGTTTTGCTTGTGTATTTCTGCTGTGCACCTCAGCTGAACTGTTTAATGACTATTTTCTCACCTGGTTGTGTAGATAAAGTTAAATTAACATTTTACCCAGGAGATCATGCTCTCAGAAGCTACAAGGAGAGAAGCTACCGGTTATTAGGCAACAATTTTCATTCAACCTGTATTTACCGTAGGCAGGTTAATCCCATTGAGCCTCGAGGACTCATTTACAAGAGAGACCTGGTTTCAACAAAGAATGATGACAACAATAGACAATCATAAGAGAGGCATACAGTTTTTTTTTTAACAAGTTCAAAAAAGATGTCAAAGTAGAAGGGGTGTAACGGTACGCTAAAATCACATTTCAGTTCGGTTCAGTTTCAAGGAGGGCTCGGTTCGGTTAATTTTTGGTACCAAAAAAAAGGAGGGGGCGAGACTGTTCAGCGATTTGTAGACATACAGGAGAATTTTGAACTGGATTCGAAGATGAACCGGTAGCCAGTGCAGGGAGGCCAAGACTGGTGTAATGTGCTCTCTTTTACCTGTACTGGTTAGAACTCGGGCTGCTGCGTTCTGGACCAGTTGTAGTGAATTGCAGTAATCAAGCCTATCACAGCCAGTTATGAATCTTAGTGCACCATGATAGACAACATTCAACATCTGCAGGGAGCTTGTAGGAGCGTTCATGTAGATAATGTCACCGTAATCAATGGAGGGAAGGAAAGTCACAGTTACAAGGCGTTTCCTAGCATTCAGTGTTAGATATGATCTGTTTCTGAAAAAGAAACACAGTTTAACTTTCAGTTTCTTTTTCAGTATTAAATAACAGTAGTAAATGTGAATATACAAAACGTTTTCAGTGCAAAGTATGAAATCAAACATGAAAATGTTATTCTGAACTAAATCAAATTATGCAGTTTTAAGAAGTGTACTTTTATAGCTTTTCAGATATATCGAATGCCGTTCAGTACTAGGTCCACACTCAGTGTAAACAAAGCACTCAGCTGAATCTGCTGTTGGTAACTTGACGCTTGAGTCACATGACTGACCTTCAGAAACTGGCTGTAGTCTGTAGGTTAACAAACACACATGATAGTGGGAAGCTTTTAATTTAAGGAGACAATAAAATTAATTTCACTTGTATATTTTTTATAATAGGAGATATTGACGTTTCTTTTGTGAATAAAAATTATGTTGATTGTTATTTTTTTAACTTGCCAGGTATTATAAAATTTTATAGTTTAAGATGATGATCATTGTTGAACTATATTATTGAGGCATTAATAGAAATGTGAAATGCCCCCCAAAAATCTTTTTCTTTCTTTCTTATGACTGAAACCTACAGTGGCGCTTGAAAGTTTGTGAACCCTTTATACTGTAATTCTATATTTCTGCATAAATATGACCTAAAGCATCATCAGATTTTCACACAAGTCCTAAAAGTAGATAAAGAGAACCCAGTTAAACAAACGAGACAAAAATATTTCACTTGGTGGTTTGTTTATTGAGGAAAATGATGCAGAAATATAGAAAATTCTGAAGTGTTATGCTGGTGAAGATTCTCAGTCGTCCAGGACATGATGAAATCAAAAAAGGCGTTCAATACAGGATCAACTGGACTTTATTTGTTGCAGAAAACGTTTCGACTTCTGTCCAGAAGTCTTTTTCAATTCTTTTTCAATTGAAAAAGACTTCTGGACAGAAGTCGAAACGTTTTCTGCAACAAATAAAGTCCAGTTGATCCTGTATTGAACGCCTTTTTTGATTCTGAAGTGTTCACAAACGTTCAAGCACCACTGTAATTGTTGAGAGCTGTAAACTGTGGTCTTGTGAATGAAGTGACTGAATTTTTTTTTCTATGTAATATATTTTTGCAGCTGGAGCTCACTGCGTTCAGAGCTCAGTGGATGTCCGAACTCAAACCCAGCTCCGGCGCGAGTGACCGACTCGCTCGAGCTAAAGGCGTCAGGAGGACTCAAGAAATCGCTCGGGAAGAAAAAGCAAGTTGTTAAAACATTTTCTTTAGTCTGCTGCAGTGTGTTTAAATAAGACGTGTGCAGACTGACGGATTGTTCTCCCTCAGGCCACAGAGTTGTTTCTGAGAGCTGTGCAGGAGGAGCAGAATGGGGCCGTCTATGAAGGTATGCAAGCTAGGGCTGGGGGATGTATCAAGTATACTCGATGTATCGCAAGATTTTACACAAGTAAACAGAGTGGAACAGCTTAGCTGCTGTGCAAAAAGAAAAACAATGGCTGTTATTTGCAGATGGTTTGGATTTAATTGTCGGATAAGCAGCAGAAAAATGTTTTTTGTAGACAATGCTGAAAACAAGTCCCGACAAAGGTCAGGACCACAAATCTTATCCACCATTTAAAACAGCGCTATAAGTTATAAGCTGCAGCTCCGACTGTTTTCAGACTCCTTTCCTGAGAACTCATTTATTAGCCGCTCTGTGCCTTATGAGAGGAAC
>JBBPBX010067725.1:0-19329 GCA_038048925.1 Garcialebias charrua | reverse complement strand
TACATGTGTTGAAAACGAGATTATGTACACAGGGTCCCAGTTACATCCAACAACAAATGCAAGAGAAATACAATAATAACATCTAGGATTAACTAAGAGAGACATCACATCAGCTAGTAATACACTAAGCCCTAATGTAGTAGAAAAACATCATTATAAACAGCAGCACGAACATGAGCAGATGGTCACAGATGAACGCAGCAACAAGAAACAGATCAGTATCAGTATGATGTGACATTTTGCAGTGTTTATTCTTATTATTTATTTATTCATGAGTCTGACAGCCTCAGGGTAGAAGCTGTTTCTCAGTCTAGTGGTTCTACATTTGATGCTCCTCAACCTCCGTCCCGAGGGGAGTGGTGCAAAGAGTGAGTGTGCTGGGTGAGTGAGGTCTTTCATGATGCAGGTGGCTCTTTTTCTGCATCTGGAGGTGTAAATGTCTGTGATGGTGGGGAGACTGACTCCCACAGACTTCTGTGCAGCCTTCACCACTCTCTGCAGAGCTTTTCTCTCTGCAACTGTGCAGCCTCCATGCCACACGTTGATGCTGGAGCACAGGACGCTCTCCACTGCACACCTGTAGAACGAGGTGAGGACTGGGCTTCTCAGACCGGCTCGTCTCAGCCGTCTGAGGAAGTAGAGTCTCTGATGACCTTTCTTGATCAGGCTGGTGGTGTTGTTGCTCCAGCTGAGGTTATCATTCATGTGTACACCCAGGTATTTGTAGCTGGAGACCACCTCCACCGCAGATCCACCTATATACAGTGGGGTGTGGGTAGGGCTGGACGATATGGCCAAAATTTTTATCACGATATAGTTCTTAATTTCGGTCGATAACGATATAATTCGATATCGATATAAACAATATAAAAGCCTAAAAAAAACTATAAACTATACAAATAAATTAATGTTCTCCTTGTATTTGTATTTAGCCTCCAAAAAGATGGAAATCACCATCAAATAAACATAAACTTCTCAACCCAATAATTCTCAGTCGGGTCATCTGGACAGTTTCTTTTTTATAGAAACGTTTCACCCTCCATCCTCCATCCAATTTCTATAAAAAGAAACTGTCCAGATGACCCGACTGAAAATTATTGGATTTGGTACGTGGATTATTGAGCATGAACTTTCTTGCCATAAAATTCTCAACTGTGTCAATATTAATAGTTTTAACTTTAAACATCTTTAAAATTTACAGCATTGAAATTCATAGTTAATTAAATAAAACTTTTGGGTGTTGTTATTTATAAGAAGCTGACATAGAAATCTCATGGAAATTACTTAAGAATAAAAATAACAAAATCAATTGCATTACTGTATAAAGTAAAATAGTTTTTGAATGACAAAGTTTTGAATATATTGAATAATGTAATGATTGTTCCATATTTAATCTGTTGTATTGAAGTTTGGGGAAAAGCATGTAAAACTATTACAAACCCTGTTTTTTTTTGTTTGTTTTGTTTTTAAAGAGCTATAAGAATTATTAGTAGGAAGTGCTATGGTCACCCAACAAATATTTCATCAGTTTAAATTATTAAAATTTTATGATTTGGTTGAACATAGTATTTTACAAGTCATGTATAAAACTGAAAAAAAAATTACCCCCCAAATATTCAATTAAAATTTGTTTAAAGTTATTAAACCCTGAAGGGAATGTAAATGTTTGTAAAACCTCCATTTAGGACTAGTTTGAAGGAGCTGAGTTGTAAATCAGGAAACAGGATTGTGTTGACTTGATATCACCATAAACATTTCTAAAACTATATGTTTTAAAATATGATTAAATCAAAGTTGTTGGGAAGGTGTGGTGCAGGTGAAGTGAAGGTTGTTGTTTGTTTGTAGTTATTTTGTATTTTTTAAACAAGGGGCAGATATTAAAACACTATTTTCGTCTTTCTGCACATTTTCATTCAGTGTTTTTTCTTCTTCTGATGAATTTGTTTTATTTTGAATAAAAAAACATGCAGCGCTGCTGGGGCTGTTTGTTTACGTCGTAGTTTCAGGGAAACGTTGGCTCAAACTTTATTGTTCTTCATCTTCTGACTCTCATCATATTCTATCGAGTGGAAACTCTTCAGATTAAACAAGTTAGATGTGTTCCCACCGCTAGTTAGAACGACTTTGTCACGTTTTGCAAAATAAAGAAACCGAGTAAGACTCGCTGCAGATGAGACCTGCAGTTTAACAAAACCGAACTACGTCCACACCGACGAATTAGTCTTTCCTCTCATCAGTGATGTCGTCTCTTTCTCTTCGCTTGTGAAACTTTGTTCAGTCACATTCTGACGGTCATGAGCACTCGTTTGACTCGTTTTGAAGCGAAAACTTAACGCGCTTTGGAGACTAGCTTAGCTTTTAGCCTGCTACCGCTAACGCCTGCTGCTGGACTGAGCGCTGCGTAACAACGACGTCACCACGCACGTTTTGTGTCACAGCTTTTTCTGTCCGGGCGGGTTGTTGAAGCAGCCGCTCCAACCCGAACAGAAACAGAAAAACGTCAGTGAAACGTTGTAAAATCCTATCGAAATATCGAAAATATGCTTAAACTTCATATCATCGTTATTGAATAAAAGTATATCGCGATATTTATCGTTATTGAATTATCGTCCAGCACTAGGTGTGGGTGTGTTTGTTCCTTCTGAAGTCCACAATCATCTCCTTCGTCTTCTTCACATTCATGTGAAGGTTGTTCTCTTTGCACCAGCTCTCCAGATGTGCATGATGTGTCTAATTCTCCTTTTTTTAAACAGAAAACTTTTACTTCTGTGTGTTTACTGCAATTAAAATGACACATTGGTTTTATTTTGTGTTAAATAAAAACTTTCAAAGGTAAAATCATCCTTATTATTCTTATTTTGCTTAATGACATTTTACTCTGCTGCATGTCAGAAATTCTGATGCACAGAATCACAAGTACAAGTGTGAACTGTGTCACAGAGCAAACACAATAAAAACATGTACAGTACTGTATTATCTGCAGCATTGTTCATTAAAATGACTCAACACTATTTATGTAATGCAGAAAATTTACATACAGTACACACACTTAATGGTATTGTAGGCCATTGCATTAGGTAATACATTCAGCAATTACTTTTACTTTAATACTTTAAGTATTTTTAAAAGCAAGTACTTATTTACTTTTACTTAAGTAAAAATATTAATATGGTACTTCTACTTTTACTAGAGTATATTTTTGTCTGTTTATTTGTACTTAAGTACAGTGTTTGAGTATTTTCTCCACCACTGCTCGTAGCATACGGCTTACTTGGATAGAATAACTTATTTTCTAAACTGTACTGTTCGATTTTCCTTTACATCGTCTGCCGCAGTTGTAGACACAAGTTAGCTTACCTTAGCACAATGTAGCGCTTAGCTGTTAGCTACATGTACGTCGTGACCACAGAATTCAAGAGAACAAAGCTATAAAACAGAACCAATTACCTTCAACTTCTGAATGGATTGCAGCAAGTTTAGGGCAGGAGTTCCGTGACAAATGAACAGAACACAGTTGAGCTCCGTGATCACCGCAGCACAGACAGAATATACTGTAAACAACAACGGTTGAGATTCAAGCCAGCGCGGTTCAACAAGAGAGGCGTTGACTGGTTGGAATGATCACGTGATACCTCCGCCAATCCAATCATAACGCTCGAGTTCCGAAGTTCTTCTTCTTGTTTTTTAATGGAAGAAAGCAAAAAACACAAGTACTGCCACCTACTGAAATGAATGTGTGACCTCGACATCGTGGAATAAATGAGGTTTCATGAGTCCACTGTTGGTAAAGCTTGTTTTTCTTCAACATGTAGGAACAACAGAATTATCCGTGCCCTGTTCCAGCAGGATATTATTTCTATCCCCTCATCTGTCTTCTACTGGAGAAACTTTGTCCCTGACTCACAATGGAAAAATGTGTGGACATTCATCAGAAACTGATGATAAACAACAAAATGAAAGATGTCTCCTTTAAACTGTTACACAGAATATATCCTACTAATCAATTCATGAAGAAATATATCAAAACAATTGACCCCAACTGTAAATTTTGCAAAGAGCACCCCGAAACAATCAGTCATTTATTCTGGAATTGTTGTATCATTAAGACATTTTGGAAGCATTGTAATAATTTTATCATCAGTAATATTGATTCAAAATTTTCGTTAAGATATGAACACATTATTTTTGGCTTTCACGAAAAGAATATTAATGTTTAAAAAAAACTGGCAATTAATTTAATTATAATATTTGGCAAATACCATATTCATAAATGTAAATTTTCATCATCTTCGCCTTTTTTTCCAGGCTTAATTAAAGAAATAGAATTATATTTATGCACCATTTCTAAGAGTAACAACAAGAAAGCTATAAACACGTTTGAATGTTGTAGCTCCTTGAGTATATTTAATGTATAATTTTATCTTTTATGCACTCATTGTAGAAATCTGGCACCCCCCTGGCATAGTTTTTTTTTTCCTCTGTGTTCCTTGTCCTTTGTTCTTTTTGTTCACATTCTTATGATTGTAAATGTATCTGTAGTAAATTAATAAAAAATAAAAAATAAAAAAAATAAAAGGTTTCATGAGTCGATCGAATGAGATAACCTGCCTAAAGGTTGAATGAATGAATAACAACAAACAACAACAAACAACAACAATAATTATATTCTTCAAATAAATAATATACATTTGTAAAAAAGAAAAAAAGAATTGAGGAAATGCATTAAAATTCATTCAACCTTTATTTATTTAGTTTACACCCTTTTTTAAAATGTAATTAAAAAACAACAATCTTAATAAATCAATTGTCTAACTGCAAATTTATAGTCCTAAAAGTTTAACTCTGTGAACCGGGTCCAGATAATGTCCAAAACTGACGTTCATACGACGTACAAATGCGGTCATGGTTAGACGTCCTAATTAGACCTTGTTTGCACGTCGGTGCGACGTCTAGAATTGGACTCTCAAACGACGGACAAGTCTAATTTGTAAAAAAAGAAAAAAAAATTGAGGAAATGCATTAAAATGTTATTAAAAAACAACATTCTTAATAAATCAATTGTCTAACTGCACTTTTATAGTCCTAAAAGTTTAACTCTGTGAACATGGTCCAGATCACCTCCAAAACTGACGTTCATACGACGTACAAATGCAGTCATATTTAGACGTCAAAAAAAGACCTAGTTTGCACGTCGGGGCGACGTCTAGAATTGGTCTTCGACCAACGGGCTCTATATTGACGTCACCTCGACGTCCCCTGGACGTCTACTGTTTAGTGGGATAATCTCTAATAATTACTTTTTATTAAGTAAGTAATAAAATGATTATCTGAAGTCGTACTGAACTAGTACTGTATTTGTTATTTGGGGAAACTTTTGTGCCAACATTTAATATTAACATAAAGGACCAAAAAATGAATAGCAGACTAAAACCAAAATTTTACAGAAATAGTATATTTCTGCCCTGTTCCACTGTATTCATATGAAATCATACAAATGCCAGAAAGTGCTAGTAACAAACCTGCAATATTAAAGCTATCTACATGAAATGTAAAGTTTCTTATGTAGATTTACACCAGCCAGCAAGTTTCTCCTACGCATGTAAAGACTTGCACACCAATTCTATGTACAAAACACATTTATTTAAAAGTAGAAAACACATTTATTTAAAAGTAGAAAACATTGCTATCTAAAAAAAACAAATTATATATCCATATATATCCATATATATATATATACAAAGTGTATATGTGTGTATATATATATGTGTGTATATATATATGTGTGTATATATATATATATATATACTGTATATATACACAAAGTGTATATATATATGTATATACAAAGTGTATATGTATATATATATATATATATATATATTAGCCTTCCTGGGATGTCACTGGACCCACTCTGTCGCCAGTGGACTCCTCATAAACCATGGTGTAGATTTTATATTGAAGTCTCTCACGCTGTAATGCAGGCATACGTTTCAGGGGAGCTACCAACGACATCACAAAACGCTCTACTTCGCAGGCGGGAGGTGGTGGTGGGGGCAGTGTGGCAGCCATATCTTTTCTTGTATTCAAGAATTGAAGGACCTCACGTTCAAAATCCTTCCGCTGCATGGGTCCCTGCTCCCTACGGGGTCTCTTCTGCGCTGATCCTGTAAAGAACACAGTACATGTGTTGAATGTTAGATGAGCTTTCAATTAATTGTTCTTATGAGTTTACATATGTTCTGTGTGTGTGGGTGTGTTTTGAAGTGGGGGAGATTTTGCCACCACTGGATCAGTTGTGTGTGTATTTGTGTCTGTGGTTTTTTGACACTAAATCTACACAAAAAGCACGATGAGAGTCACACCTGGGGCAGACGAAGGTGCTGGCATCACAGACGTGGTGGATGATGTGACAGGAGAAGTAGTTCTCACTGGAGCAGGAGTTGTCACTGGAGATACGGTTTGAGACAGCTCCAACACACCTGCGTCAATAGTTTCTGTGAATCAAATAACAAATAAACAATTTATTTATTAGTCCCGGAGACTCTTCCACCTCTTCTTGCATGTTTCCACTAAACAAAGGCATTGAAAAACGTTAAATGTGTTGGCTATACTTTGTGATAGCTGAAATCATTCTTATTTTTATCCAATTTGTGATGTAGTTTGAAGGTTATGATTGTTTGAACAAACTGTGAAATAAGGGGCAGATATAATAGGATTTCATCTTCTTTGTGCTCCATTTATTTTATCCGACTTGTATTCTTGTATCTGATGAAACTGTCTTGTATTGTTCTTTTATAATGAATGAACAAACATCAAATCAAAACGGCTAGCAGAGCTTAAACTGGCTAAACGTGAAACGTTCACCATTAAAAACTTACCCGGTAAACCGACTTCATCACTGACACTCCGCCAGGCAACGAGCTTTTTATTTCTGTCTCTGTAGAGGACATTTGACTGGTCGTAAAGGACTGGATGGGTACACACAGCAACGATGAGTTTCTCCTCCATTGTACACAACTTCGCGCTTTCTATCTGTCCAACAAACAATGCGTCACACAGTTGCGCATGCGCACAACCGTCCCCTCGTTCCGCGTCACATAGCTCCACCCCGACTCTCCCTGATTGGTTGACACACCAACCAATCAGGTAGATTTGAGCGGCGTTTGAACGTTTGAACCGCGAAAACTTCAGCTCAGCTGAAGCGGAACTTGGAAGCCGACGCCGGTTCACGTACACGGAAAAACGCTCCTCAGAACGCGCAACACGCACGCGACCTGACGCCAGACGCCAGGAGGTGCCTAGGTGCGTCCACCATTGACTTTACATGGAAGCTGGAAGCTTGGAGGTCAAAACGCTGCTCTGTGTGAACACACCATAGTCTGAAATTATCTTGGAATTGGCCAGGTGGACTTGAAAGGACTTGAATGAACTTGGATTTCCTCAAACCTCATCAATCAGCTTGGAAGTTTGTGGATGGCGAGCTAACCAACTGCACAGCTGGGAGCACAGAATCCCAGCCTACAACTGAACTCTACCCATGGTCTGGTAGGAGGCTGATACAGCCTAAGGCCCCATCTCCTTAACTATATTTGCCCTCACAAAAACAGCTTCCAACACACTGGATTTTTTTAACTACATTTCTTCATGCTTGAACTTATATAACCTCCATGAACATTCTAAACTTTACAAACTCATACTTAGGGAAAATTAGTTGTGTCCAAGACCTGGATTGTTGGCACAGCTGATGATGGACTTTTCATTATTTTTTCTCTGACAAAGAGCTTGTATTGATTTTGATTTCTTTCTTTTACAACAGTATTAAGTGCACCTAAGAACAATAACTGCTGCAGCAATTTGTACATACTTTGTGGTGTTTATTTTGGTTTATTTATTTTACATGTTTGTTATTGCTTCTTGTTTATTATAATACATGGTACCATCAAAAAACTACTTGTTTCTGTCATTAATTACTGTTCTCCAGCTCCAGTAGATGAATCTAGTCTTCTGTATCTTCTAGCCTGCTTACCAGTGTAAAAAGCTCATTGGGTGTTACATTTTGGCGAGCTAGCCAGGAGCTGGTTTGTGCAGTAATTAATGCTTATGGTTTCACATTCAGTCTCACCAATAATAATCTATCATTATGGAGGTCTTTGAAGATCTGGGAATTAAAATTCCAAATGCAGTCTTAGTTGTTGGAGCTGTCGATTCTTCACCGTATGAGGAAGTTATTAGTTTTCTTGAGCATTACGGTGACATAGAGCAGAATGTTAAAATTAATGACACTGAGTCTGAATTTCATGACAGTTTTGTGGTTGAATTCACATCAGGTTTGCCATTGGTACGTATGTCTCCACTGTTACCATACACTCACATTTCTGATGAGGGTAACAAATTTTATATAAAAAATCTGTCCACAGTTTATGCATCCAAAGTTGGTGGTTTGAAGACTAACGCATATTTGGCAGATCTTAAGAATATAGCAAAGTGTTCTGGGAAAGAATACGCAAATGTTCTTCAAGAGATGATGGCACAAATAAATCAGTCCATTGCTCAGCTTTGCTCTCCAGTGGTTACACCTAATGTAGACTCACAGCTACAAACAAGCGATGTCCCAATGAAACAATCTGAGTCACCTTCTGGAGTGTCTGAGCCTTTTTCTTCAGCAAGGAGCCAGGGGGCTTCTGCAGTGCGGCAACCCAGCATTCCCATGGCGGCTAGTGACCTTAATCCTCCTGAGGTGCAACGATATGTGGTGGAACACGTCGTCAGGAGTGGAGATGGTTCATTGCACTCACATCCTTCCCATAGACTGAGGACCTTCTCTGGGAAAGTGCCTAGGCCAGCCCATGAGACAGATTTTGACACATGGTGCTCTGGGGTTGAGATAGTACTAAAAGATCCTTCCATATCCGATTTACAGCGCTCTAGATTGATCCGTGACAGTTTGCTACCTCCTGCTGCAGATATTATTAAACATCTAAGCTCTGATACATTGCCAGAGGTATATATGCAACAATTAGATTCAGCTTATGGAACTGTACAGGATGGAGATGAACTGCATGCAAAATTTATGGACACATATCAAGATGCTGGTGAAAAACCATCCACTTATTTGCAACGTTTGCAAGTGTCCTTACAGCATGCAGTGAGGAGGGGAGGAGTAGCAGTGAAAGATGTGGATAAATGCTTGTTAACACAGTTTTGTCGAGGATGCTGGGACAATAATCTCATAACTGAACTTCAGCTTAAACAGAAGAAGAGTAAGCCACCTTCATTTGCTGAGTTTCTGTTGTTGTTACGTACAGAGGAGGATAGAGAAGCAGCAAAGACTGTGAGGATGAAGCAGCATCTGGGTGCGACAAGACAGAAAGCATCAAGTAATAATAATAATAATAATAATTGTCTAATCTTGTCATCTGCGTATGTTTCCCATACACAGACGAAATTCGTCTCTGCATTTAACCCAACCACCTACCAGGCGGTGCAGTGAGCAGCCATAGAAGGCGCTCGAGGAGCTGGAGAAATAGGTGTGCACTCATAGACACCCCAAGATGTGTAGTGGCCGGGACGCGAACCCGCGTCCTTCGGGTCCCAAGTCAAACGCCCTAACCACTACACCATAATGCACATTTGGTACAGTCAGAGGAAGAAACTAATCTGAGTACTGCTCTGACTACATTCACTAAGCAGCTCTCTGAACAACTGTCATCTATACAAAAGCAGCTTTCAAGTTTAACTGCTACCCAAAATAGATCGCCCCATTTTGCTCAGAAGACGTATGAAACACAAAGAACTAGTGCACCTGTTAAATCCATTTCTGCGAAACCGGGATTTTGTTTTCATTGTGGGGAAGATGGTCATATTAAAGCTCCACTGACATCATTTTTTAACTTTCCATAAAATGGCACAACATATATATATATATATATATATATATATTAAGATTGACCTCTGATCGTTTTTGCTAAAACAATGTTAAATTAATTAGAATTCCTCTCAAAAACAGTTTAAAATTAGCGCCATTTTTTTAACACGATAAATAGGGATTTCCCCGTCGCAGGATGATGACGTCATAACAAGACTCGTCTCTACTGCGCACCTTGAAAACAATGGAGGAGATACAAACTCGATCCGTCCAATTTAGCCATTTAAAAGTTAATATATTAGCGGATTGTCTTCAGAGAAGCCAAAGTTATTTCCAGTAAACAGCAGGTTATAATGTTTTTCAGCTCCTGCTGGTTTTTGGAGACCTTCACTTCATGAGGTGAGCTGCTGTGTGGAGTTACATGAGCTGCATGTGGACGAGGCAGAAGGAATTCTACAACATGTACATCGTCTCCACAGCACTGAAATGGTAATATATTAGTTAATGTTTCTAATAATTATTCAACATTATTAGTTATTAGTTTGTGTACAAAACAATTTGCACAGGCTCCTGCAGCTGTTGATTATTTTGCTTCAATTTGTCAGCTTTGTTATTTAATCCAGTCAACATGTTTACAATATTTCATATTTATTTTTCTATTTAATTTGGACATCACTTGGTGTTATAGTGGTGTATCATTAAAATGATGGAAATACTGTACATGACATTAGTTTGACCCATTGTCTTAATATACAGTATACTGCATATAATATATACTGTGTGTGTCTGTGTGTTTTATCATCAATTCACAGAAATATCTTCACCTGAAGAGTGGACCCAGGTGGTGGAGAACAAACCTTGAATAGAAACTAGACAGATGTCCTCTGCATCCAGACCTACAACACCTGGACATCAAGGAGGGTGGACGAGGAGGGTGTTGGAGTCTGAAGAAGTTCTGATTTTGCAGATTTACAGCTGTAAAGTGTCATTTTTTAGGAGCTGATGAAGTCAAACACCACTTGCTGATATTTTTTAAACTCAATTTTTTTTGATAATCTGTTCATATTAATGTTTCCCCATAGGTTTTCATATATTTGATAATATGGGATGGTTTTACTTTAATAAAATGTTTTTTTAACATTCACCAATTTTGTTTTTACTAAAGTACTTTCTGTGAGTTGTAGATGAACGAATGAAATTAAAACAGATACACAAATATTCTCACAAAGAATAACTCAACACTAACAGATAATATAGTGTACTACTGTAACTTTATTTACACATAACTACATAAACACTTGGTTCATTGTTATCCTTTTTTTCAAACAATATGTTCATTTGAACTGTCAGAAAAAATATTAAATTTATATTTTCATTGATTCATTTTCATGTCAATGCTCTGGCAAGTTGTAGTATTTCTGTAGTATTTCTGGTGTAACGTTGTCGCGGTCACTCAAGCACCAGACGTTCTGCTTCAGCCAACGCTTTATTCAAGTACACAAAACAACAGGCCAGTAAACTCAGAGTCACTGTTTGGCCGTGACCCACGCCAGAACTCCTCAGCCTCACAACAGGTGCTTCCAGCTTCTTCACAGAACCGCCACCTGTGTCCACTCTTCAGGTGAAGATATTTCTGTGAATTGATGATAAAACACACAGACACACACAGTATATATTATATGCAGTATACTGTATATTAAGACAATGGGTCAAACTAATGTCATGTACAGTATTTCCATCATTTTAATGATACACCACTATAACACCAAGTGATGTCCAAATTAAATAGAAAAATAAATATGAAATATTGTAAACATGTTGACTGGATTAAATAACAAAGCTGACAAATTGAAGCAAAATAATCAACAGCTGCAGGAGCCTGTGCAAATTGTTTTGTACACAAACTAATAACTAATAATGTTGAATAATTATTAGAAACATTAACTAATATATTACCATTTCAGTGCTGTGGAGACGATGTACATGTTGTAGAATTCCTTCTGCCTCGTCCACATGCAGCTCATGTAACTCCACACAGCAGCTCACCTCATGAAGTGAAGGTCTCCAAAAACCAGCAGGAGCTGAAAAACATTATAACCTGCTGTTTACTGGAAATAACTTTGGCTTCTCTGAAGACAATCCGCTAATATATTAACTTTTAAATGGCTAAATTGGACGGATCGAGTTTGTATCTCCTCCATTGTTTTCAAGGTGCGCAGTAGAGACGAGTCTTGTTATGACGTCATCATCCTGCGACGGGGAAATCCCTATTTATCGTGTTAAAAAAATGGCGCTAATTTTAAACTGTTTTTGAGAGGAATTCTAATTAATTTAACATTGTTTTAGCAAAAACGATCAGAGGTCAATCTTAATATATATATATGTTGTGCCATTTTATGGAAAGTTAAAAGATGATGTCAGTGGAGCTTTAAGACACAATGTGAAAATGACCCTAATCCCAAAGCAGTGAGTGCAAAACGAAAACAATTTAACAGTAGATCACAGAAGTGGCAAAAGCAAAACCCTTCAGGACATTTAAACTAGTTTCAGTTCCGGTTGAGGGACAAACAGGAACTGTGTTGGATCATTCTTGTCCCACACGCAAGAAGAAACCAGTCCAATGTGCAGAGTTACAGCCAAAGTCAAGGAGTAAATTACCAAAGGGGTTGGTTGGTTCACGATGTACAGCCAAAGTTAATGTTGCAGGACAAACTTGTTCATGTCTCCTTGATACAGGATCTCAAGTAACTACAATCCCTGTATCGTTTTACAATGAACATCTTTCTGACCAGCCAGTTCACTCACTTAATGAACTTCTCCATGTTGAAGGTGCTGCAGGACAGAGTATCCCATACCTAGGATATGTTGAGACAATCTTCACCTTTCCACCAGAATTTCTGGGAAGTGAATTTACAGTTCAGACACTTGCACTTGTCGTTCCAGATGTTAGATCCGGATTTCCAACTTCTGTTTTAATTGGTATGAACACACTTGAAGTCCTCTATGATCAGTTTCGTAGTAGTGATTACCCCACCTTTCAGCCTAGTACTTATGGTTACAGAGCTGTGCTACAGACCCTTCAGTTAACACATCAGCAAAGTCCTAATGTTAACATTGGACTTGTCAATCTCTGTAGTAAAACTCCTGTGCCCATTCCTGCAGGTAGTACAGTTGTGGTTGAGGGTTCAGCAAAGATTGCCGATCCAGCTAGTCAGTACGCTATCATTCAACACCCGGATTCAGGCCTGCCGGGTGGTTTGTGTGTAAGTGGCTGTTTGGTTGCCTTACCTGCTCATTCCCCTCGAAAGATTCCAGTTGTTATAACCAATGAGTCTGAGCAGGATATATTTATTCCACCTTTGTCAGTCATTGCAGAACTTGATGCCTATGAATGCATACTATCGGACCACCATGTGACCAGTCCTCATCAATCTCAGGAAAGACCAGCTGCTCCCCTGAAATTCAATTTTGGAGAGTCACCTTTACCTCCTGAGTGGAAGGAACGGATTAGTGCAAAACTGAATGCCATACCAGAAGTATTTTCACACCATGATTTGGATTTTGGTTATACAAACCGTGTAAAACATCACATCAATCTCCATGATAACACACCCTTTAAACATCGAGCGAGACCAATACACCCACAAGATATAGAAGCTGTCCGGAAGCATCTGCAGGAACTTCTACATGCTGGGGTTATTAGGGAATCAGAGTCCCCATTTTCATCTCCAATTGTGGTTGTCAAGAAGAAGAATGGAGATATAAGGCTCTGCATTGATTATCGAAAACTTAATCTACAAACAATAAAAGACGCTTACGCATTGCCCAATCTGGAAGAAAGCTTTTCTGCACTCACTGGATCCAAGTGGTTTTCCGTGCTTGACCTTAAGTCAGGATACAGATAGTCCCCGACTTACGAGCGAGTTCCGTCCCTAGGGGGCGCTCGTAAGTCAAAAATTCGTAAGTAGGATCACATAGTAAAAAAAAACAAAAAAAAAACATTTTTTTTTTTTTACTTTTTTTTAATTTTTATAAATGAATACATGTACAGTACTGGACAGTCACCAAGCACTTAGCCTATCCTAACACAGTTTTTAAAGATGAAGGAATAAGTTGAATTGTCTCCCTTTCACATAAAGGGAGCAAGCTCCCTATGGAGCCTGCAGGGAGGAGGGAGACAATTCAACTGACTCCTTCATCTTTAAAAACTGTGTTAGGATAGGCTAAGTGCTTGGTGACTGTACAGTACTGTACATTTATCTATTTATTAAAAATATACAGTATATACAGTATTTTTATTTTTTTATTGTTTTTTATTTATAAATAGATAAATGTACAGTACTGTACAGTCACCAAGCACTTAGCCTATCCTAACACAGTTTTTAAAGATGAAGGAGTCAGTTGAATTGTCTCCCTCCTCCCTGCAGGCTCCATAGGGAGCTTGCTCCCTTTATGTGAAAGGCAGACAATTCAACTTATTCCTTCATCTTTAAAAACTGTGTTAGGATAGGCTAAGTGCTTGGTGACTGTCCAGTACTGTACATGTATTCATTTATAAAAAAATAAATAAAAAAAAGTAAAAAAAAATAAAATAAAAAATTGTTTTTTTTTTATGAGATGCATGCTCGTAAGTCCGGGACCTCGTAAGTCAGAGCGCTCGTAAGTCGGGGACTACCTGTACTATCAAATAGAAATGCACGAAGAAGATAAGGCTAAAACGGCATTTGTCACCCCGCTTAGGTTCTGGAAATTTAACAGGATGCCCCAAGGTGTAACTAATGCACCATCAACATTCCAGCGTTTAATGGAAAAGTGTATGGGGAGTCTCCATCTTAAAGAAGTTCTTGTTTTCATAGATGATTTGATCATCTTTTCAGACACCCTGGAGGAACATGAAACCCGTATCTTGCGAGTCCTTAACAGATTAAAAGAGTATGGATTGAAGCTCTCTCCAGACAAGTGTAAATTCTTTCAAACTTCTGTTCGTTATTTGGGTCACATAGTGTCTGAAAAGGGCGTTGAGACGGATCCGAAAAAAGTCGCCACACTGAAGTCCTGGCCAATTCCAACTAATCTGAAGGCCTTGCGATCATTCCTAGGTTTCGCAGGTTATTACCGGCGGTTCATCAAAGGTTATGCCACCATTGCAAAGCCTCTCAATGACCTAACACGAGGATATGCTACACCACACCGACCCAAGTCTAGAAGTTCAGATAACCGATTGCTGGATCCAAAACAAACCTTTGGCAGCAGATGGATACCAGAGTGCCAGCTGGCATTTTCTACCCTCATTGACAAGCTCACCACTGCTCCTGTTCTAGGTTTTGCTGACCTAGCTCTACCTTACATATTACACACAGATGCCAGCACCACTGGGCTTGGAGCTGCACTTTACCAAGAGCAAGAGGGGAAATTGAGGGCTATCGCATTTGCCAGTCGTGGATTGACCCAGAGTGAAAGCCGCTACCCAGCGCACAAATTAGAGTTCTTGGCACTTAAATGGAGTGTGACGGAAAAATTTCAGGATTTCCTTTATGGAGCCAACTTTACTGTAATCACAGACAGTAATCCTCTCACTTACATCTTGACTTCTGCCAAACTGGATGCCACCAGCCATCGCTGGCTGGCAGCCTTGTCAACGTTCTCATTCAAGCTGCAGTACCGAGCTGGGAGGTACAACTTGGATGCAGATGCTCTATCACGTCTTCCTCATGAAACTTCATCAGATGACTCAATATCAAAAGATCATGAACTCCTCAACCAGTTCCCTCAATAACATCTGTCTGGTACCAATGACTCTGAAATTGAAGTTGATGTTGTTAATGCTATTTGCCAAAGTTGCCTTTCCAGAACTCAAGCTGACACATCTCTTGTTGAGTCCCTCTCCATTATGGTGGTTGCAGCACCTGACAACTTGACCAATGACCTGCAGGGACTACCCATCATACCTATGTTGTCTCATCTTGAATTGCAAGATAAGCAAAGAGCTGATCCAAGTATTCGGGAGGTCATTTATCAGCTTGAGTCAGGGAAGAAAGTACCACCGACTGCCAGAGACGAGCTGCCTGAGCTTCCACTTCTTCTGAGGGAACTTCCCAAGTTGGAAATTGTAGATGGTGTCCTTTATCGGAAGCGTCGTGACAATGACATACTTTTCTACCAACTTGTCCTACCAGAAGAGCTACGGGCCACAGTTCTCCAGAGCCTGCATAATGATATGGGTCATATGGGAATTGAGCGGACACTCGATCTGGCTCGGACCCGGTTTTACTGGCCCAGAATGGCTGTGGATGTGGAACATAAAGTCAAGACATGTAGTCGTTGTGTACATCGCAAGGCATTGCCTGAAAAAGCTGCTTCCTTAGTCAGCATCCAAACATCCCGTCCTTTAGAACTGCTCTGCATGGATTTTCTCAGTCTAGAGCCTGACACTAGTAATACCAAGGATATTCTGGTTTTGACTGACCATTTTACTAAGTTTGCCGTTGCCATTCCAACACTCAATCAGAAGGCGCGAACAGTGGCAAAGTGTCTTTTGGATCAATTCATCAAAGGTGGGCACAGACCGCTAGAGAGCGCTAAAGCGCTAATCCACTTACAGCGGACCTAAACTTTTTGTCACAATTTTTGTGGTTTGACTAACTTTTATTCATAAACGGATTTGTGCTAGTTTTATTTAAAATGCAGTACCGCTAATAACTAATTATCTATCAGTAAAAACCAATAAACTTATTTACAAGCTCTTATGCTGGCTCCGTAGCTGCTTGTTTTACCTTTTTCCCCACCGTAAAGAGCAGAGAGGAGGGAGGGTTGGAGGGGGAGGGAGCAGAGCGGAGAACAGACTCGGATCTACCATGTAGGCAAATGATGCCGTTGCCTGGGGATCCCAATCAGCAGGGGCACCGCCGCCGCGCCCCGGCCAGTCACCTACATCCCTAACATTGATCCTGCTTGTTAATGTACATTTAACATAAAAATAATTATAGTTACGATGAAAACGATCATTAAATACGCAATACAAAAACCGGTCGATTTCTTTATCAATACATGGCAATACATAGCTTGGTACATGAGTGGATCCATGTTAAAGTCTACTGTATTGGCAATGTGAATGAACCCTCGTAATATACAAAAGGTTGTTTGATTTCAGTTTCACTGTGCTTTTCTGAATCGTTTCCAGTACTAATGAAGGCAAGCAGATATTCTAGAGATTTGACTAATGCACAGTCACGTGTGTGCATACCATTGCAAACAGGTGCATTGGTGGTTCAGTGGTAGAATTCTCGTTTGCCATGCGGGTGACCCGGGTTCGATTCCCGGCCAATGCATTGGAGTATATAATCTGTGGTTGCATGGCTCTTGTGGAATCAACGTGCGTGGCAAGCATGTGTCGGCACATTTACTCGGATAAAATACGAGAGTTTTTTCCCCGTGATCTTTTATGAAGCCGGATAGAAACCATGAAGGCTTGAGTTGATTAAGAGCATGGCCATTAAAAGCATGCTTTTAATGCTCCCCGTCGGGGAATCGAACCCCGGTCTCCCGCGTGACAGGCGGGGATACTCACCACTATACTAACGAGGACACGTCACGGTAGTTTTTCTAATGACAATTTCTTTTTTTTTTCTTTTTTGCCATGCATGCTTCATCTATGCTTTTGGAACACAAAAACTTCACGGGAAAAGGTTGCAAAAACTCACTCAGATTGCATGGACAAAACCATCGTATGCTTTTAAAGCTCTGTTGTCAGGCAGTTCAAAATCTTCACTAGATAAAGAATACCACTATGCCTTAGCAACAATCCCAAGGAAATCCACAACAGACAAGAACCCATGAAACCCACACCATGAAGAAATGGCACAATGAAAATAGGAACCTAACAACTCAGAACATGCAAATGACTGAACAAGACTTCCCAATACTTTACACCCGTTTCAAGCTTATGTAACTCACAAGGCAATGCTTTCTTGGAAAAGCCAAGAAATGGCTTGAGTACAGCTCAAGTATGCAACTGTATGTGTCACACTTTACAATAAACTGCAATTCTGCCAGGCAGTGACATTGCTTTCTCCTTCCATAGGCATCTGAATGTACTTCATTTTGGTAGAGAGCATTGTTCATTGAACGCTTTTAGCAACAAACCTGAATATACTTTCAACTTAAAAGTCCAAAACCCTTATGTGCCACAGACACAATTTTAACATTGCACTCTTCTGTTGAAATGTGGGCCTGGAATGAAACATATGAGCTTGTTCTGGTTCTCCTGCAGATTTGGTCACAGTAGGACCATGCTAAACATGGTTTGTTCTTCAGTCTATAATCCTACAGTGTGTTTTATTGTATTCTTTGCTGACAAAAATGCAATGGTTACAAGTGAAATAATCGTATGTTCTCCAGCAATAGAAGAAAGTACCTCCATCCATCCATCCATCCATCCATTTTCGTCCGCTTATCCGGGGTCGGGTCGCGGGGGTAGCAGCCTAAGTAGGGAGGCCCAGACTTCCCTCTCCCCAGCCACTTGGAGCAGCTCCTCTGGGGGAATCCCAAGGCGTTCCCAGGCCAGCCGAGAAACATAGTCCCTCCAGCGTGTCCTGGGTCTTCCTCTGGGTCTCCTCCCGGTGGGACATGCCCGGAACACCTCACCAGGGAGGCGTCCAGGAGGCATCCTAACCAGATGCCCGAGCCACCTCAACTGGCTCCTCTCGATGTGGAGAAGCAGCGGCTCTACTCCGAGTCCCTCCCGGATGACTGAGCTTCTCACCCTATCTCTAAGGGAGAGTCCAGACACCCTGCGGAGAAAACTCATTTCAGCCGCTTGTATCCGAGATCTCGTTCTTTCGGTCATAACCCAGAGCTCATGACCATAGATGAGGGTGGGAACGTAGATCGATCGGTAAATTGAGAGCTTTGCCTTTTGACTCAGCTCTCTCTTCACCACGACAGACCGGTACAGCGCCCGCTTCACTGCGGACGCTGCACCTATCCGCCTATCGATCTCACGCTCCAGTTTTCCCTCATTCGTGAACAAGATCCCGAGATACTTAAACTCCTCCACTTGGGGCAGGACCTCCTCCCCGACCCGGAGAGGGCATGCTACCCTTTTCCGGCTCAAGACCATGGCCTCGGATTTGGAGGAACTGATCCTCATCCCGGCTGCATCACATTCAGCTGCAAACCGCTCCAGTGAAAGCTGTAGATCACGAACTGATGAAGCCAATAGGACCACATCATCTGCAAAAAACAGAGAAGCGATTCTAAGGCCACCAAAACGGATCCTCTCAACACCTTGGCTGCACCTAGAAATTCTGTCCATAAAAGTTATGAACAGAATCGGTGACAAAGGGCAACCTTGGCGGAGTCCAACTCTCACAGGGAACGAGCCTGACTTACTGCCAGCGATGCGGACCAAGCTCTGACACCGGTCGTACAGGGACCCAACAGCCCGTATCAAAGGGCCCGGTACC
>JBBPBX010067724.1:4952-19329 GCA_038048925.1 Garcialebias charrua | reverse complement strand
GCGTTGTCGGCAGGTTTGGCCGCGGCCTGTGCACGTGTGACTGCCATAACCTCCACAGTAGGTTGTATTGGCAGAGTCTTGACCAACCAGGAGGGGTCAAAGGACCACAGCTGACCTTTGTCGGCTCCTTCTTTGGCCAAAGAATCTGCAATGTCATTATAGTACTTGTCATCGCCTGGGACTCTCGAATGTCCTGGAACTTTCTTCCAGTAGATCTGCATGTCGTGTAACGTCACCAAGTGATCACACGCCATGAAGAGCTCTTTGTGTTTGACCGCCTTCCTGTCGCTTGTGAGAAAACCGTTACGTTTCCACACAGCGAGATGACAGGCGAAACTCAACCGAGCATAGTTCGAGTCAGTACAGATGACTAGTGTCTTGATGGAATGTTCTACAGCCAACTGGAGAGCTATTAGGATGCCCGCAATCTCAGCGTACTGAGAAGTCTGAGAGCCTAAGCTGTAGCTGAAAGTGCTCCGCTGAAGGTCACGGAGGAGTACCCCTCCAACACCTGCCCTGCAGATGTTGTCGTTGCGGAATGCAGACCCATCCACGTACAATGTTGTCATACCCTTACAGATATTATCATCAAAGAAGTGGTGATAGGGATCCTCCGTCACCAAGGGCCTTTCCCTAGCAGGCGGCTGGGTGGCTGGCACATCGTTTGTGCATTCCTGGCAGATAGCCAAGTCAGTGCCCAAATGTGACTTCTTATTTTGACCATAGCGGATGTCTAGGTCAAAACTCTGAAGCGCCATGAGCCACGTTGCAACGCGTGAGTTTGTAACCACGCCATCTCTGATGCGTTGGCTGTTCAGGAAAGTCACCGGCTGGTGATGTGTTTCAACAATGATCTTCTGTCCCCCAATGTAGCTGGAGAAATGTTTTACTGCCCACACCGTGGTCAGCAAAGCTTTCTCACAGTCCGAGAATTTCAACTCGGGGCCTGCCATTGTCTTGCTGGCGTAGGCCACCACACGTTTGTCTCTGTCGTGTATTTGGTACAGACCTGCACTCATGCAATGAGCTGAGAAGCCCACTTCCAAGTGAAACTCCTTGTTATAGTCTGGGTAGACTAGACATGGGGCCGACTTGATCCTGTCTATAAGAGCGTCCATCGCCTGCTGCTGTTTGTCAGTCCAGACAAACGGAACGTCTTTCTTCAGGAGAATAGTCAGCGGTTTAGCCAGGTCTGCATAGTTCTCTATGAATTGGTTCGAGTAATTACACACGCCAAGAAAACTTTGCAGTTCTTTGAGATTGGTTGGGATTTTGAGACTGTCAAGGCCTTGGGTACGAGTCAGTTGTGGTTGTACTCCGTCCGGACCTACAAGTAGGCCAACGTAGTCCACCTTGGATCTGCACCACTGGCATTTTGACAATGAAATCTTAGCACCAGCAGTCGTCAGTTGACTCAGAACGTGGTCGATCTCAGCCAAATGTGAACCCAGTGTCGGCTGCCTCAAAAGGACATCGTCCACGTAAATCAGTGTCCCACGCTTGTGGGCGTCTGGACATGCTTTGTTCAAAAAGATGTTGAACTCTGCAGGTGAGTTAGCGTAGCCAAATGGACACCTGTTAAAGGTGTATTGACGACCACCAAAAGTGAAAGCAAGTTTGTACTGGTCCTCGTCACGCACGGGGATGGTCCAAAAACCAGAGGCGATGTCGAGGGTGGAAAAGTACTTACCATTGGTGACCTTGGGCAGTTCCTGTTGGAGCTGGGTCATGGGCCACCTGGATAAGGGAACTTGTTTGTTCAGCTTTCTGTAGTCAATGGTGAGTCTCCATTTACCATTTGGTTTTAACACCGGCCATATAGGCGCAGAGTAAGTGCTGTTACAGTATCTGATGATACCCTTTTCCAACAAGTCATCAATGATATCTCTGATAGGTTCATGAGCTGCCAGAGGAATCTTGTATTGTCTGACGAACGCAGGTGGAGCGTCAAGTGGGGTTGGGATGCTTACTTTGTGGATCGTGGTCAACCCACAATCCATAGAGTCAGTCGAGAATGATTTCTCGTATTTTAAGAGAACCTTGCGAAGCTTGTCCCTTTCTTCATCAGTTTTCAGGGCGTCGGCCTGAGCGATCACTTGTTCAATCTGTGAAGCAACCGAGGTGGGTTCTTGTTCATCGGGGAGCTCCATTGAGACCCTTTCAGTGTCGTAAAACCTGTCTACAGGTAGGGCACTATAAGTCTGAAGGCCAAGACTTTTTCCACCGTTGAAACCGAACCTAATGACATGGTCATGGCCGGACTCACTCGGGGAGAAGAGGGTTATGGCCTTTGTTGGTTTTGTGAACAAGACTCGCCCCGCGTGATGACGTGGAAACAAGTTTTCTGGGAGGCCTCCCAGAAACGGAACGCTAAGTTCAAAATCATGGAAATCAGTAGAGATCAACCATCCTAGCCGCGTGTTTCGTGGGATCAGTACCTCGTCTGTGCCTGTGTTACACACAGCA
Source organism: Garcialebias charrua (assembly GCA_038048925.1). Classification (NCBI taxonomy): domain Eukaryota; kingdom Metazoa; phylum Chordata; class Actinopteri; order Cyprinodontiformes; family Rivulidae; genus Garcialebias; species Garcialebias charrua. The sequence continues at coordinate 16,863 of JBBPBX010067724.1, read as the reverse complement.
ACGGACGTGGTTCTACAGTCGAGGTCCACTTTGCATGCGGCCACCACGGACAGCCCTAAGTCGAGAAACGTAGGAGATGGTTGAAAACAAGCCTGCTGTCGGCTAATTACCTGACCTTTCACGATGTGAATTGTCACCATGTGGTTGTCAGCCCGAGGTGGTACCGTGGTGTCATGACTGCTAGCAACCTGGCAGACCTCTGGTATTGTTTGTCCAGCCTTAAGATTTTCTGTAGTTAACACAGGAGAATCTTCCTTGGCTGTGTCCAGCGACCACAGCACCTCATTGTTGACGTCTACCGAGACACCCAATCTTACCAAAACGTCGGAGCCTAAATAGGTCGCGTGTGGTAAGTTAGTGATCACTAAGAACGGGTGGACCAGTCTGCGTTTGTTCCAGGACAGTGACAGGCAAATGACTACTCTCGCGGTCATTTCCTCACAACTGTCGGGATCTAAAGGAAAACGGAAAGACTTTCTCAGCCGTATAAGACCCTCATGCTTATGAAGCAAGGTTTCATAGAAAGCCCGGCTAATCGCAGACCTCTCCGACCAGGGGGACAACACAGCATCATCGGTGTGGGATCCCTGGATCTCTACACCGTTCACTACCTGGGGCAGGTAATGTCCCGTGAGCGCCGAATGTATCAGCTCGCATAGGAGGTCCACCTGTGGTGTCTTTATTGTCTCACCTGCTGTCGAAGGTCCACATACCGGGCATGTGCTCTCAGATGGGCTTTCCCTCATGCCTTCCGCGGTACCCGCGGTTACACAGTCTGTATCACTCAGCGGAGGCACAACAATCGGCAGTGGACTGCTCACTGTAGCCCACACCGTCCGATTACCATAATTAACAATCGCTTCAAAGCGATTGATAAAATCCTGGCCGACCAGAAATGGGATGGAGTTCACCGTAGACACATGTACCGGATGGTAAATTGTCGTCTCGCCAATCTGCATGTGAACCATGGCAATAGCTGTCATGGTTGTTCCCACTTCCGAGAGTCCCCGCAACTCTATAGCACATTCTGTCAGGGGTATCTCTCTGTCAACACTCTTAGCGGCTGTTTTCAGCTCCTCGAACAGTGTGGGTGACATAATGGATATGTCGGCACCACCGTCCAGGAGGGCGTCTTGGGTGAGGACCCCTTCTAACGTGATTGACAGGTAAGCCTTCATAGCGGGCCCCTTTCTGTATAGGTCGCACAGGAACCACATATCGCACGTAGGTTCATCCCGACGTTTTGTACGTCTACCACCGTCAGTGTCATGGTGAACCACTTGAACCGGCAGTGCAGTCACCGGCGTGTCAGTGAGACCAGTTTGTGACGAGTCACTGTCACTGGTCAGCGAGGTATCCCCCTTTATCTCTGACAAGGGGCTCTCCGGCTCTGTAACAATGATGTCAGGGCCACGGTCAATGTCATGTTGACTGACATGTGCTGGACTGTCAAAGGTCTGACTGTCCACGCTCCGACTGACAGTATCATGCTGACCAATGTCTTGTTGACCGTCAGTAATAGTGTCACCGTTGCCGTCTGCGTGCACAGAGTTACTAGCAACGACAGCACCGTACAACGCATCAGGCTTCTTATCTTTGTTAGCAGCCTGAAAATTCCCTAACAACCGACGTATGACCTCGGTCTCTTCTGAACTCAGAGGTTTAGGGTCAACTTTCTGGGGCTTGCGTTGCCCATCGCCCGTCTCGGGTACACTTTTCCGAGGTGTAGGCGGAGCAGCACCCTTGCGTGAGGGTCCCCTCTGGGAGCCCTTGTTGCGCGAGTCAACCTGCTGACCGTACTTTGCAACATTAGGACGTGCACCCCCCTTTTTATATCGCTGCCCACCCTCCTGACCAGACCTGAACCACCTTGGCTCATCAGTGGGGCGAACATCATCATTCCGAGGGGCCCGTAGGGCATCCCGCTTCGTCTCGCCGACATCAGAAGAAGGAGCAGACGCTCGCGCCCCTTCTAGCTCCAGTGGACGAAACAAGCCCCTCTCACTTGGAAATGCCTCCATGGGAGCCCTGCGTTTGCTGAATGCCTCAAAAACACGTACGGCATACTCCAACACTTCCGTGATAGTGTTCCTGTTGCCGTTGGCCATGATTTCAACCGACTAACCTATCTCAGGATGCAAGTTTTCGATGAAAAGACACTTAAAATGTCTCTCCTCCTCCATCCCAGGTTCGTTCCGATTACCAAAGTAAGCTTGGAAGAACCTTTTGTAATAGACCTGTGGATGTTCGTTGCGACCTTGCTTGATCTTCATCGCGGCCTGGAAACCATCGATTCCCGCGCGAGGAGTGAATTTCGTGATAATAACATCACACAGACGCTTATAGTCGTTCCTTATGTCCTCCGGTTGACGTTCAATAAGATACTGCACCTCCCTGCTAGAGGTGAGATTGATTAGAGTGATCCTATCGGCAACCGTGACATTGGAGAAGCGATCTAGCTTCAACTCCAGGTTCTTCAGGTAGGCCTTGGTTTCGTTAGAACCCAAGTCCCCTGGTTCAAAGCGCTGAATGTATTTAGACAGCTTATGGAGTTGGTCTATAGACAGAGGCATCCGGTAATTCTTATCGAACACACCCGGCGCCCCAAATGGCATACCAGGCCAGGGGTACCCAGGACCCATCCACTGATACCCACCCCCGAATGGGGGTGGGTACTGAGGTGCGGACGGGTGTGAGGGAGGTGGAGGCCCAGGGGGGAATGAGGGCAGACCAACAGGTGTGGGCGAGGCTGGTGGTGGTGGAGGCAGTGGGTCTTGAGGCACAGGAGGGAATGAGGGCGGAGCAACAGGTGTGGGATCAACAGGTGTGGGAGAAGATGGTGGTAGTGGTGGAGGGGTGTATGGCCTGTTGCCCAGTTTTGACATGAGCTCCACACACGTCCTCCTCTCCTTACTGAGTTTATCGGTAGTAGAGGCCAATTCAGACTTACAGTCTTTTAATTGGGCACTCAGGCCATCATTTTGACCTTGTAGAACCGACAAACGTTGCTCGAACACTACCATCTCTTGTTCACACCCTGTCAACTTCTGTTGAACTAGAGCCATGCTCGCCTGTGACGCCTGCCAATACAGTTTATAATTATCCCTCTCTGCCTCGCACGTCTCCAACCTCGCCACCACATCCTTATTCTCAGCTGTGAACGCATTGCATTGCTGCTGCAATGCATCATTGTCTGCCAGAGTTTTGCTATAAACATCCTCCCTAGCACGAATGCTGTCCTCGTGTGAGTCTGTGAGTGACTGCAGCTGCAGTTTTAAAGACCCAACCTCCTGCACCGCAGCAGCCTGAATCTTATCACACCTGTCTGCAGCAGCCCGGCACGCCACGACTGCATCATCCCGCACCTCCGAGAGCTCCCTCGAGAGCACCTCTCTTCTGACGACCTCAAAGTCTAATTTGTCCTTCAGCAAAAGCGCAAACTTCGCCAGGCGTTCAGTGCCTTTTTGCTTTGTTTTATCTGACGCAGCACCGTCAGCCAAAACTTTTAAAGCACCCTCTACCTCTGCTTCAGACAGATCTTTCAACTCCGCACCATAGGAGGTGATCGGAGTAGTGAGAAGCACTAACGCTTTGTCCACACAATCCATGGAAACCGTACGTTCACGACGCACAGTGTCGAAATCAGCTGTTGAGGTATCAGGGGCCTCATCTGCAGAGGCCGCCATCTCATCTGGAAATTTGTGAAACACAAATTAAAGAAGCCACCGTAGAGAGCAAGGCCCACCAGCTTGTTATTCTAAATAAACTTGTATCTAAAATAAACAGGAGGGCCTGTGTGTAGCTGCTCAGTAACAACCAAGATGTGAAATCAACAAAAATCAGTGATTATCAATAAATTGTCAACCCAAGAGACGACCATCAAGGTTGGCTAGTTTTGTGTGATTTTTTGTGAAAAACCAAGACAAACGATGCTTCCTGTGTGTTATTTTAAACTTGCAGTTTACAAACATAGGGACAGAAAGCTAGTTTTGCACAGAATTGATGATAAAAGTGTCAAGGCTTATCAAAAACAGACAAGTCTCCATTAAATCTGTGTAACTGTTCTGCCATCAACATTTGATTATACGTGAAAATCAAATGAAAGGGTGCTGTGTGTACAATATTCTCAAAATGTTTCCCGTTTAAAACAGGAACATTCAACATGTACACATTACAGGAAGACTGCGTCTTCTAATGTAACCAGCAGGGGTCACAGCGCTGGAAGTGAGTGTATCACAGCGACTGTAATTTCTCTATCTGACCGCTATAGAGGCGCTGTTATCACCAGTGAGCGCAGCCGTAGCTTTCAGCCCACACAGACATCCAACACGGATGAAAAGCATCAATCAGACAGATCTAAAGCGTAACGTGATAAGCTCTAGAACCCAGGCTCACAAAAACGAAATCATGTGAGCAAAACCGGTTGAACTGTGAAACCTTTTAAACTGCGTTTAAAAGAAATAAGGTCGGTCCTCATAAAACCGGCAAAATCGGTGTCACGTGACCTGGTCACATGGCGATCGGCAGTCTCAGAGCAACCGACTCAATCCACCCATTAAAAATCTCAAAAACACCGCGTTTAAACAGTCTTTTCAATGACAGTAATGGACAAACAAGCACGGAAACTCGTCTGGGACTAGCAGCTGTGAAGTGAAAGTTGACGAGGAGCGGGCTTCACCCACTGCGCAAGCGTCAACACTTACAGCGTAATCGACCAATCACAGCGAAGACAGAACTGTAGTTCTAAAACCCAAGTGTTCATGGGAAATTGTGTCTTCCAAACCTAGCGCCGTCCACGTGCGACGTGCCGTTCGAGCGGTGTGTTCACGGTAGGGATGGGGCAGATCCGATCCAGTATCTGTATCGGTATCCGATACCAGCATTATTTAAGTATCGGGTATCGGATCAAACCTGCCGATACTTTTCCGATCCAGCTTCAAAGAGCACTTGTGTTCAATCACATTCTGTGACTGCCCTTCTTAACATTGAGTGAGATAAACCCAATGAAGACACTTTTAAGCCTTACAATAGGGGGGTTCTCTATTGTAAGGCTTAAGAGTGTCTTCATTGGGTTTATCTCACACAATGTTAAAATGAATAGTTTGGGTGCAAAAGTTTCATTATACAGAGTCAAATACCTGAACAGTATCGGATCGGGAAAGTATCGGTATCGGTCGATACTGAGTTAATAAGTATCGGTATCGGATCGGAAGTGAGAAATGTGGATCGGTGCATCCCTAGTTCACGGACCTGCGGTCGGTCGAACAAAAGCGTGGAACGGACTTTTCAACGTTCTAAAACAGTCATAAATATCGCAAAACACCGCGGTTAAGCCAGTCTTCGACGATATCACGTGCATAGAACTGAAACAACACAAATAAACCGTCAGAAATGTGTACATAAATGAATCTGACAACCAGAGTCTACAGAAACCAACGTTATTGAACACAACACACAATGGACCAATCACAGCGTTTTAAGCAGCCATCTTGTCTCTCGGTACCGCTTTTAGCATTATAGCTCGACCCAAGGTTCTAGACCCATCTTTCACAAAATAAACGTATTTTTACACCGCAGAAAAATTCTGTTAACGAGCACAACACATCCAAGCTAACTCTCACGCCCCCAGGGGAGGCAGCACGCTAACTGTGTACAACAACGGACTTTACGTCAAACGGAACCGGAACACAGTCCGGTCCAAAGCGGAGTGGGTTTTTCCCGAACCTCGGCTAACAACACGTTGTAACAGATTAGGTAAAAATGGAGCAGCAAATGTGTGACACAGCTTCAACAGCAAATCGCAGATGTAAGAAAATGAAGCAGTGGTGACTCGGCGGTCACAAAACGAAAAAATGCATGCAGCCTCGCGACACGTAATGAAACGTCTCACAAAAACAAACATTCATTCATCCGCAGCTTCAAACAGACGTTGAAATGTGAAATAAAAAATAATTCTATCGGGAAATAATCCAGACAATGCCACGATCAGCAACTCCCGGACACTCCACCAGCCAGAACTATCCTTATAAGCCCAAAACCAGAATGCAAACTATGCCACTATACCGTAACATCAAGCTACACAAAACAACTTAATAAACGTTCCAGGAACTCGGACGAGCCACCAAAATGTAATGGAATAATGCCGTAAACGGCCACCAAATGTAAGAAATAATGCGCTTGTAAGGTATTTAAACACTTACTGAGCCACCATTATTGTAGATGCGCAGTTTAGCAGACTTTAATCTTGCACAAACTGCCACCAAAGTGCGAGTTCTTCCTTTTTCCGATACTAAATTGTTTTTACTGTGATTAGACAAGAATGTAATTTCACAAGAGGCTCAACTTATGTTGGTCTACCAGAAAAATAGACCTTTTATTGAAACTATCACAAAAATTACATTAAACATTTGTATCGATATTAGCTCTGATTTAATAACTACGTTGACAAGAATTCAAATTAAAACAAACAGACAGTTGGACCTTTCTGTTGGCACATTACTTGACAGATTAAATGCTTATGAAAAATAAGAAATAGGAGGAAGGAGTACTGGAAGCTAAGTTAAGCTAAAGTTGTTTACTTTGAACCAGACTGGGTGACACCTTTTTCCCCACACGAGCAGACTGCTGGGCTCCCGCACGCTCAAACACACCACGACTTTTACCTGTTGACGGTTCGTCTCTTGGAGACAAGAGTGGAGAAGTTTGTGGACACACACGTGGATGGGTTTGTCCAGTGGACGTCCAGTACTTGGAACTTCAGCGTGAGTGTGCTGATTCACGATACGAGGAAGCTCGCCTCCCTCGGCAGGAAACAACGGTCAAGCGCACAGACTGATTTTCAAAATAAAACTTTAGAAAACAAATTCTTCCAGAATTGAGTGAACGGATCACAGTAAGGCTTTACTATGATTCCAGCGGAGACGTGGGTCGTTGACACATGACCGGGCCGTCTCCAGCTTTTCCCAAAGGAGAGAAACCAGTTGGCAGTTAGTTCTCTTCCAAAAACTAACCCAAAATGCAGGAAGTGCCCTTTAAGAAGGGGGTGTGACTTAGTCACATACTTCCTGCTGATTGGTTGTCGCACCCCTAGAGAGGGTGTGGCTTTGCAAGTGAGTGAGTTTGAGTGACAGATGATAGGGTAGACAATACACAGAACACAACGTCAGAGTTTGCAGGTGCATGTGAACAAGTCAGTACTTTGTTTTGAGAACAGATTCATTGTTTTTAGAAAGGACGGGAGACCGAAAGCAAGCTATGTCTAGCACTTTTCCTTCGAAACAAAAACAGTTCAAACAAATACGAAGGATTGTTCATTCAACCTTAGACACTTATTCTGCATAGAGCAGACAGTTTAAAGCACGATCATTCTGAGATGTTCTCTTAACTTTGTCATATTTAAAATATACCATCTTAGTAAAATCATCATTGAAATGACAAAAATACTGTTTGATCAATTCTGAATTAACACACATTAAAGAGAAAGTTCAATCTGATTAATTAGTGTCCATTAATTCATAATAATTGTTAACCAATATAAGTGTCCAATCATCTCCTTGAGGGCTTCAAGAAGGTGTAACACTTAGAGTTCCAGAGAGGTGTACTTGAAGGTCAAGCCTAAAATATCAGAGGCTAGGTGTATCACTACAAAATGATAGATGGACCCAAATTAATGAAATGAGACGTTTTGTTGTGAAAGAGAAACAGTTTGTCATGAAACATGCTTCCACATGTAACACACTTCCTCCATCTCTGTCACACACACTCTCTCACACACACACAGCATGCAGTCCATATGGATGTGTTATCCTCCCACAGACATGACGATTGGCTCTGACAGCCATACTGAGAGGACCAGGACACAAATAGCATCATCTTTTCACCATCATCTTTTCACCATCATCTTTTCACCATCATCTTTTCACCATCATCTTTTGACCATCATCTTTTGACCATCATCTTTTCACCATCAGTTTTTGACCCGTTTTCTCCACCCCTGACAGTACATTCAGACCTGCTCCGAGTCATTCCAAGAACATATAGAGCAACGTCCATGTGTTTCATCATCTTACAGTGAACGATCTGGGCCCACATGCAGTTCTTCTGAGCAGCACACTGGAACCAGTCGTGGATGGTTTCCAGCACTTCATCAGTCTCCGTCTTTAACAGTCATCCAGCATCCGTGGCTCTGTTTCTCTGTCGTCATGTGACCCATCTGTTGTTCTTTCTTTGTTTTAACGAATTGCTTCAGATGCTGTTTGTTTTTGCAGTTTTTGTTCCACATGTTGAATTTGACTTTTACAGTAATACAAATGGCTCTACAGGGGAAATAAGCTTTAAGGATTTTAGTGAAAGGGAATAAAAAAAGAACAATTATGTTTTCAACAGAAAATGCAAACTCCTTAATTGATCATTAAATAAATATCTACTTCTCATTAACATTTGGAGTCAACCCAAATCAAGATGTCTGCCACAGCTAATGAGCACTAGCCACAAACTACAAGCAATTTGTTATATATTGAGCTAAATTTGGGGTGGCATTAGGTGATACTCATCCCCATCATTAAGCACTAATAAATCTCTCAATATCACATGGGTGCACAACCATTTGGTTTGACTACAGCAGCTACAACTCAGTCCCGTCTCATCAAATTGTAATCTTAGTTCGACACTCTGGCAAAATATAAGTGGTCTTTAATTTATTTGGTTTAAAATATTGAAAACTGGACCTTTAGGATGTCAAATGAGTCTAATAAATAATGTTTAAAATTACAGAAAACAGTTTAAATGTCATAAAACAAGTACATGTATTTATGATTCACAGCTCTGTGCAAACATCTTCAGTCATCTCTTGTTTCTTCACATCTGGCTATACTTTAAGGCAGGGGTGCCCGAAGTTGGGCCCGCGGGCCAAAGTTGGCCCACCAAGCAGTTTCAGTTGGCCCGCCAAGCTGTTCTCATTACTATATTATTTCATTTGAAGAATCAATGCGCTTACACCCATTGCCTTTATGGTTAGTCTGCCTGACTGCCATCATTTAACTACACGGATTACACAGTAGAGTAGATAATTTATGTACTGTATTTTTTAAATAATTTTTATTTATATTTTTATATTTCATTTTGACAGACTTTCTACCATCCCTCAAACAGTTTCTTGCCACTGAATAACAATGTCCTTTGACAGTACACATTATAAATCATAAAGTATTTAAAAGTAAATTGTAGATATGAACTGGTTTCAGTGGTGATTTGAGCCTCTTTAAATTTAAATCCAGTACCCCTGAAAAATAAATAAATCATTAGGATTGTGTAAGGAAACCGTTCTCAAACCTTAGTATTGAATAAATATGGAATAAATGACGATAGTCTCAAAACGGGCCAATAATATCTATGATTTTATTTATTTTTTTGCACGAGTCCCGCCACCTGTCAAACTGTCCAGCATGTCAGCAACTGACCAATCAGCAACCTCGATTTGTCCTGAAGCAAACACCTCTTACCTGCAGCGGTGTTGCATTACGAACGTTTTGCAGTCAGAGAGATTTCAAGAATAACAGAGTTTACATCTTTTGTTCATGTTAATCTGCTGTAATAAACTTTTGTAAAATACTCCAGAATGCAGGAAATGGCATCTACTTTAATCAAAATTCTCTAGGGGAGGACCCCCAGACCACCTGTTCTGTGATGTTCTTTATACAGGCTGGAAGGATAAATGACTAATAAATAAATGGACTTTCAAGCAGTATTTGCATTTCATGTATTATTGCATTTGGTCAGCCCTCTGATAGATTTTAAATTCGGCCCTCTCAGGGAAAAAGTTTGGGCACCCCTGTTTTAAGTTTTTTTTAAAGTGACCCATTCAGTTCTCCAGGCTTTGGATCTTGGCTGCCTTTTCGCCATAGCAAGCCAAATTAAACACAACATAATTCTTTAATTATTTTTTTTAAATTCTCATTTAGAAAGTTTTCTCAATAGCGGGAAGCTCAGAAGGGATGAACTGGTTTTTGTTTTCTTTTATTTTTAATGATAAGGGTTTCCTACATAAAGCATCACTTAAAATTGTTGCAGGTCTTTTTTTATATTCGGGTTGTGCTTATTTATCTTTGCTGTGTTTTTTTTGTTGTCATCTTGCTCCTCTAAAAACTAGCAAACTCCCTGCAAGTGTCACTCTCTGCTCTGAGGAGATTTGAGACCATCTCACTCAGCTGGAGACCCTGGTTATATAAGATTTATTTATTTGTATATACTGTGTATTTTCTGTTCTGCTTTCTTGGTGCTGTCAGTCCTTGTCTCCTTCTCCAGCTTCACATTTCCCCACATTGTTAAAGCACACAGAGGCCTGCGGAGGCGAGTCTTCTCCCTCCTGAGCAGATCCTCTGCCTCACCTGGGTAGCAGCTGGGTGACAGGTGACATTTTGGTGAGAGAGGCGGGTGTAAGACGAGGAGAGATGGAGGGGGAAAGATTGACAGAGAAGTAAATTGGAGAGAATGAAGAGGTGATGAAATGGAGCAATTGAGGACAGACATGCACAGCCATCCCCAGTGAAGAGACATAATAAATATTAATGTTTGAGGCTAATGGAAAGGCTGTTGTTCTCCACGTTGTGTTGGTCTGAGTGGGTGTCTTCATTTCATTAGACGTAAATCAGGTTATGGCTTTGGATTGTAATGCTGAGGATCAGCCGGCTCTAATCACTGCTGTGTGAGGGAGCGCTGGACGATAAAGCAGATGCTGAGCAGCTTTGGGAGAATGTTTTCAATTATGAATTAGTCGTTAATTTTTGACTCAGCTAATTACTGCTTCTAGTTGTTGTTTATTTCATTCTTGTATGACAAATGTTCCTCCAGCAAGCAATAATGAGAGTAATAAAGCTCAGCTAGTACAGAAAATGTCTTTAAAATCAACATCAGCACCAGCAGAAAAGAAGATGTTTAATTTTCAAGGCGATCATTTTGTTAAGATTTATATTTGTTTTAACGATCTAGTGAACTGTGGAAGTAGCTTTAGAAATAAATAAAATAAAATAAAATAAACAGAGCTGCTATTTGTCTTTTGCTTCTGGGTGATTACGATCAGTTATATTGAAAAGCTCATTTACATATAATAACATCTCAAACATCATGCTAAACAGTTAGCGTAGCTGTGAGGCAGTTTTCTTTATGTTGTTGCATGCTGAACTCTGAAAGGATGACACTACTTTTTTTTTATGATTTGAGTTACTTTTACACAGAACATGTGACAATTGAACCAGAGGCTGAAGTTGTCCACTGCTAATTGGGCTTTACATCATTATTTAATTAAAATTCAAACTGCGACACCTCCAGCAAAAACATTTCAAATGCTCTGCAAGAATAACATTTGCAAAATGATGTTTAATGGATTTCTATGATGTTTTTGAGATTTGGGTTGTTCAAAACGGTACACTAGAACTTACATGTAGGTTCATTAACACCAGAAACTTGAAGGCAACTGTACATGAACTTCTCCTGGGGAGAGGTGAACATGTTTAAAAAAAAAAAACTGAATATTTTTAACATTTCCACACTTTTGCTGAACAAACCTGACATGCAAATCAGAATCAGAATAAACTTTATTATCATTGCATCGAGCTACAGTGAGAACATGTATGTACAGTTGTCCGAAAGATGGGCTGAGTGCACGAAGCTGCTACTATAAAAGTGCGGCCTTTCTTATTCTTGTTCAGAATAATATTTTGCTTAGATGAGAAGAGAGAAGAAAACATGAGGAGAGACGGTATAAAAAAAAGATCTCTCACACCGTGTCCTATGGGCACGATTTGAGGCATCCAAAAAAAAAACTACCACAGCAAAGCAACATAAATAGACGTGATACAGATGCATATACAGTAGGCTGGTGAAGACATTGAATTTTAAAGGGAAGGTCATAGCA
>JBBPBX010067723.1:0-19329 GCA_038048925.1 Garcialebias charrua | reverse complement strand
TTCTTAAACATGTTGCATTTTTGTTTTAAAAAAAGAGTTGGATGAAAATTACATTTTGACCTTGTGTTTACATTCTGTAATATGATGCTCACCAAATCCTTTAATAACAAACCATAAAGTCGATACAGAAAGTATTCAGCAGTTTTGATATATTGCAGCCTGATGGTGTACTAACTTCAAACAGTTTTTAATAATCTACATTTAGTTCCCTATAATTATAAAGCGAATAAATAGTTTTTACAATATTGTAATTTCATTAAAAAGAAGAAGAAAAAACATTAATTTTGGTTAAGAATTTCAATTCATTACTTAAAACTTTTTTTGAAGCACTTTTGGCAGCAATTCCAACCTCAGTTCTATCTTTGCACCTTAAATATTTTAGGGTTTGAGGCAACAAGCTCCACATCTTGACTGAGAGATTTTCTTTTCTGCATATTTGAAACACAGTTCGGTTGGATGGGAACCTTTGGTGGGCAGGCACTTTCAGCTTTATCCAGATATGTTCAATGGGGTTTAAGTCAGGACTCTGGTTGGGCCATTCAGGGCCATTCATAGAGTTGTCTTAAATCCATGTCTGTATTGTCTTTGTGTGTTTTGGGTCTGTGTCGTGTTGAAAGGTGAACGTTAGGCCCAGTCTGAGGTCCTGAACACAGTGGAACAGGTTTTTATTGAAGGTATGTACGTACTGTACTTTGTTCTATTCTGCTTTCCTTTCAGTTTTCTATTTATTACTGATGAAAATTCTGTTTTTAAGTAAAAAGAGACTGTAAAGGAAAAAAAATTGCTAGCAACATGGTTCTGTTAGCAGTGTGGTTCTATTAGCAGCATGGTCCTGTAACAGAACCACACTGCTAACAGTACCATGCTAATAACAAAACCTCACTGCTAACAGAACCATGCTGCTAACAAAACAACATTGCTAACAGTACCATGCTGCTAACAAAACAACATTGCTAACAGTACCATGCTGCTAACAAAACCTCACTGCTAACAGTACCATGCTGCTAACAAAACAACATTGCTAACAGTACCATGCTGCTAACAGAACCACATTGCTAATAGGACCATGCTGCTAACAAAACCTCACTGCTAACAGTACCATGCTGCTAACAGGGCCACAATACTAACAGGGATCATACTGCTACCATGCTGCTAACAGGACCATGTTGCTAACAGTACCATGTTGCTAACAGTACCATGTTGCTAACATGATCTTGCTAACAGGGACCATGCTGCTAACAGAACCACTCTTCTAACATTACCATGCTGCTAACAGGGCCACAATACTAACAGGGATCATACTGCTACCATGCTGCTAACAGGACCATGTTGCTAACAGTACCATGTTGCTAACAGTACCATGTTGCTAACAGGATCTTGCTAACAGGGACCATGCTGCTAACAGCACCACTCTTTTAACAGTACCATGCTGCTAACAGGACCACAATACTAACAGGGATCATGCTGCTACCATGCTGCTAATAGGATCATACTGCTAACAGCACCACAATGCTAACAGCACCACACTGCTAACAGGACCATGCTGCTAACAGAACCACACTGCTAACAGGACCACACTACTAATAGGATCATACTGCTAACAGCACCACAATGCTAGCACCATGATGCTAACATGACCAAGATAACAGGGATCATGCTGCTTACAGAAACACTGCTTACAGTACCAAACTACTATCAAGACCATGTTGCTAACAAAACTTTAATGCTAACAATGGCATGCTGCTAACAGGACCATGTTGCTAACAGGACGGCACTACTAACAGGGACCATGCTACTAACAGGGATCATGCTACTAACAGGACCATGTTGCTAACAGTAACTATGTTTCATAACACTGGGTGGCTGTGACTGAGTTGTTAGAGCAGTCGTCCTCCAATGCAAGAGTTGGGGGTTCGAATCTGCCGGCAGTCACATGCCCAAGTGTCAGTGTATGAATGTTATGAAGACCCGGTTATTCTCTTTAGAATGATTTGTTCAATTAGCTTTGTACAGATCTAGTAGAGTGCTGTATGAATGAGTAAATGAGGCACAGATTGTAGTGTAAAGAGCTTTGAGTGTCTTGAATAGATAAGGACTGGAAAGCACCTTGCATGGTAGTCTGCCGCCACCGGTTTATGAATGTGTGTAGCATTCAATATATGTGTAGCACTTTGAGATTTTCAGTAATGAAAAGTGCGTTATAAATTGAATTAATTATTATTATTATTATTATTATTATAAAAAGGTGTTATATAATAAACCCCATTTACCATTCATAACAGTATTTTATTTTAATTGCTTTGTATTGTTGTATACTGTACTGTTGTCTGCACTCTATATGTTGTCTGTCTAAAACAGGTCTCTCTTGAAAATGAGTCCTTGTGACTCAATGAGACTAACCTGTAAGATAAATAAAGATTACATTTAAAAAGGGTTGCACAGAGTATAGATTACTAAAAGAAAAAAAAATCATGTATTGATGCATCAGGATATAACATAAAATTGAAAAAAAGTGAGTAGGCTCTAAATACTTTCTGAAGTCACTGTAAATTCTTAGTACTATAGTTTTCTGTGTGTAATGATTTATGTTTTATGTCAAGCCATGCCCATGTGTGTGTGTTTTCTGGTTGCCCTGCTAACTTCTCCGATCATCAGCTTCACTCAGCTCACCTGTGCCACTCCCATTCTTCCTCCTGCTGCACCTGTGTGCTGCACTTCTTAAGCACTCCCCCGTCTCTGCCAGATTATCTAGTTCCTGCTCTCGCTCTTGTTACCAACCCCGCCTCATGACCACAGATTCCTCTCCTTTTGCCTTGCCCATGACAGATAACTTCTGCCCATCGGCTATCTGGACCTTTGCTTCTGCTCTGCCTTCTGAACACCGACCCACACTAAATCCTGCTTATAATAATTCATTCAACCTTTATTTATACAGGCTAGCCTCGTTGAGTCACGGGGACTCATTTACAAGAGGGACCTGTCTCACTCACACCAAACAACCATCCACTCTCACACTCACACCTAGGGTCAATTTAGAGTCACCAATCAGCCTAACAAGCATGTTTTTTGGTCTGTGGGAGGAAACCGGAGTACCCGGAGGAAACCCACGCATGCACGGGGAGAACATGCAAACTCCACCCAGAAAGGCCCCGGACCGGGATTTGAACCGGCAACCTTCTCGCTGAGAGGCAGCAGCTCTACCAGTTGTGCCACCGTGCTGCCCAATATAATAATAATAATAATAATAATAATAATAATAATAATAATAATAATAATAATAATAATAATAATAATAATAATGAGTTTAATTTGTAACGCACTTTTCATTAACAAAAATCCTAAAGTTCTACAAAGTGCAACTAAAATCAATGATCAAATAAAACAAGTGATAAAATCAAGTAAAATCAATGATAAAGTAACAAAAATCAATAATAAAATCAATTAAAAACAATGATAATATCAACTATTATACTTTAGAAACTTTTTATACTTTTATACTACTATGGAAAACTACTATGAAAAAACTCAGGACAGTATTACACTCTATTTCAACCTGAAGAGACTCACAAAACGAGAGAGAGAATACAATTAAAATGTTTTATTGATTAAGGTTTCTTTGGCGCTCGGGCCCCGGCGGAGGGCATGCATGCCGGACTGCTGAGAGCTTGAATGTCCGGCATAGGGAGATAGATTATGGATATCTACCCCCCCGGGACCCAAACCCGGTGGTGGAGACGGGACCGCAGACGTCCAATCCATCCCACCGGTACGTGAATGCCGGCCAGCCAGCGGCCGACGGCACCGGTCAACCCTGAGACGAACACCAGCGCAGAACCTCCATCCTGAGCAAGCACGAAGCGACAGTGGGAAGGAAAAACTCCCTCGAGAGGAAGAAACCTCCAGCAGAACCAGGCTCAGGACAAGCGGCCATCTGCCATGACCGGCTGGGTCGCAGGGAACAGGAAGCAGGAATGCACACAGCAGCAGGACCAAGACGAAGGCGAGCAGGACAACCCCAGGCGGCGGAGGCGGGACGCAGAACAGGGGAGCCGAGGAACCAGAAACCCCGGGAGGAGACGGGGAGGTGGAGGGAGGCGACTAGACTGGCAACGGGCAAACAGGAAGAGCTGAGGAAAGGGCGCCTTATATCCAGGTGGACAGTTGATGAGTGATTCGATGCAGCTGTGAGTCCTGCCATTGTTGAATTTGCGTCTTCGACTTCATTTCATTTTATGATTATGTTTATTAAATGTTGGTGTTTTGGTGTTGGTGAAACTTTTTATACTTTTTTTACTACTATGGAAAACTACTATGCAAAAAAACTCAGGACAGTACTAAACTTTTATTATTTCATTTTATGCTTGATTATTAATTGTTTAGTGTTTAAATGGTTACTGTTGCACCGAGGGACTGAGAGAGAAATGCAATTTCAATCCTGTGTATGTCCTGTACATATTGCAGTTCTGACAATAAAGTTGACTTTGACTTTGAACTAAAATCAAAGATAAAATCATGTGGAGGCAGAGTAGGCTTGCTTAAAAAGAAAAGGCTTTAAGCCTTGTTTAAAGTCAACCAGTGACTGTGGAGCTCTCAGGTAGTCAGGGAGGGAGTTCCATAGGCGGGGGGCAGCCACACAGAATGCCCGGTCTCCCATGGTCCTTAATTTGGTTCGTGGAATGTGAAGGAGATTACTGTTCTGTGATCGTAGAGACCGGGTGGATGAATATGGTGCAAGAATGTCCTTTAGATAATCTGGTGAAGTTCCGTGTAAGCATTGGTGTGTAATGAGAGCAGTTTTGTACTGAATTCTGTAGGTGACAGGAAGCCAATGGAGGTTATGGAGAATGGGTGTAATATGTTCAAATTTACGAGCTCTCAATAAAATCCTTGCTGCACTGTTTTGAATATATTGAAGTTTCTGAAGGTTTTTGCCAGGGATTCCAATAAACAGGGAGTTGCAGTAGTCGAGCCTGGAGGAGACAAAGGCATGGACGAGTTTCTCAGCATCAGGAAAAGTTAGAGATGGGCGAAGTCTGGAGATGTTTCGAAGATGGAAGAAGCAGGTTTTAAACAGATGCTTAATGTGATTTTCAAATGTAAGATGAGAGTCCATTTTTATTCCAAGATTTGTAACAGAGGTGGAGAGGGGGATGTCTTGTCCAGAGAAGGAAATTGTTGTTAAAGTTGATGTTTGTACCTGGTGAGGGGTGCCAATCAATATGGCCTCAGTCTTGGAGCAGTTTAATTGAAGAAAGTTCTGATTCATCAATGCCCTTAGTTCCTCCAGGCAGTTAGAGAGGGCAGTGAGTGAAGATGGAGATGATTCAAGATTCAAGAGCTTTTATTAACATTGCACCAGTTTTCACCAATACAGCGTGATTATGTATGCACAGTCATCCTGAAGATAGAGTGAGTGTGTAAAGCTGCTGCTTATTCAGAACACATGACATGTTCTTCAGCGCGGCCTCTCTCATCCATTTCGGGATGAAGGTTAAAGGTGTGAAAAAAGGAAAGTACCATGAGGGTCACAGCGTTGGTATTAAAAAAAATGTATCACATTTTGTCTGCCAAGACACCGCATGACACAGTAAAAACTATACCAATAAGCACATTTAGACAGTTACATGTTGCATGTTGAGACTGAGGCAGGGAGGATTCTGTCCATGAGACACCAGATAGCGACAGTCTGACCAGCCGGCCTCCGATAACGCTCATAGAAAAGTTCTCCGGGGGGGTAGCAGACAAGACAGAGAGCAGCTGTTTTGCCCACAGTAAAGCACATCTCAGGAGAAATTAGATATCCAGCCTTTTTCAAGGCTGTTTCCAAGGGAGTCAGATAAGAATTGACAAATATTTTCACTTCAGGCTCACATTGTAATTTCTGTAGCCTTCAGTCTGTAAGGGCGACTCTGTTCCAAGTGATCCAATTCGGGACTTTTTCCACTGATCCAAGCTCTGACCTCAGATGTTGACCACAGCGTCCAGAGTCCCAATCCGAGGGTGATCTGTTCACCCTCTGGATAAGCTCGCAAACAGCTGATTTCTCGAGGTCACCGCGCAGACCAGACGTCGGGTGCTCCAGGCATTAAGTCCTGCTGAAGTCTCCCTCTTTTGCGATAGGCCAGTGCTCCACAAACGCCAAAAAGCAAAGCGCTGCCATCATAATCCAATATAATCCAGATTCTTCACCTCCACAGAGCACAGCACAGAGAGCGAGACGCACACCATCCACACCCACAGGAATCCATGGCGTATCCTCTTCGTCACTCTGTGAGGGTGGACCGGCTCCCCTTTGCCGTTTCTTCTGTAGAAATCTTGTTCGTAGAATCGAATGCCCAAACCTCCAATCCATCTTAATTTGCGTTCGAGGTGCTTAGCTGAGGAGCTGCAGGCAGCGGGGAGGGGGGGGGGAGGACGGGAGAGGAAAGGACTAGCGACTGCCTCCGTCGAGAGCCAAGGTTGAAATCATAAACTGATGAATTTAGCAATCTAAGTGAAGATTTGAGCGATTTGTCTTCAGTTTGGGAAGCCGAAGTTAGTTTGGGTGATGAACAAGAAACAGCTGGTTCTAATTTAGGTCTGCAGCCGTATTTATTTCAGCCTTACCGTTCTGAAGCGAGGGGGGGTCCGAGGGGTGCAGCTTTATTCATAGCAGACGCTCTGACTGACATTCCTGCACCTACGTCACAGACGGGGCATGCAGTAGTACCCGGATGTCCCGTGAAGAAACAAGGCGCCAATTTTAACCTCACTTTGAAAGGAATTTTCATTAATCTATCATTTTGTTTGCAAATCGAACATAGTTGAATGATACAAGATATATATGTTTGCCACTTTCTGCAAAGTTCAAAAATGATGTCACACACACTTTAAGCTTAAGGTCATTCAAGCCAGAAAAAAATAAAAATAAAACAATGTTTGAACATGTCAAATTTCACTGAATGTTCCACTTTTGGTGGTTTGTCCATTTTTGTCTGTAATAATTTCAACACTGAAGAAAACTTTGGGCGCCCTAAACATCTATACCAGCAATTGAGACAGTAGCAGAGCTCATGGTCCTCACCTCCGACACCACCTCATGGGACATGAGTCTCTGAATGGCAGCTAAACATAGCTGGGTGATCTTTGGCTCTTTGGTGCCACAACCCATCAGAAAGGGTTGAACAACTTCTGAGCTGTTCTCCTTCAGCGCTGCCAGTATGCTTGACAATGGTGATGATGATCTTCCAGTCCTTCTCTGCCTCTCTGTGAACGACCACGCCTGTTTATTGGACACGCTCTCGGACACTGGGTTCAAGGATTTGTTACAGTTCTCTGAACAAAGTTTCAGTAACTGAAAAGAAGTGTTTGTTGGACCCTCTAGAGCCCCTTTCATAAGTCAAATCCGCGCAATAGCCGCATAGAGCGGCCCGGCTTTAATCCCCCCCGGGTCATTCATAAAACAAAGTTGAATCCGGCCACGGCCCGGCCTCAATGGAGCATTCACAAAACGATTTGCAGCGCGGGTTGAAAAGAGGCGTGGTGAAAATCTGCAGCTCAGAGGACGTGGTGCCTGCGTGTTTAAAGTGGGGCCGCAGAGGTGTCTGTAAACAAACATGGCGATGCTAGCGAACATCGTTGTGCTTATCCGAATGCTTTTGTTAATAAATGCCAAGATGCAGCAATTATTTGCGCGAAGACCGACAAAATCACATGCAAGCTTCGACACAGCATTGCGCCCATTGAGGAAACGCCGATCAATAAAAAAAGAAAAAGATTTGGCGAAGAATAGTGAGTGATGCGCAAGCGAAATACAAATGTCATGTTCTTGTTTACAATTTAAATAGAGCGCGACAGTGGGCGCCGGGAGAGTACGTCATCATTCCTCCCATTATTCAAATCAGTTTGAAGCCGCAGACACCCCCACATCTTTCACAAGTCGACAGATCCGGGCCTGATACTACCTCTGCTCGCGGATCAAGGGAGCATCAGAGGCGAGTAAAATTTACTCGCCTATCCGCCTTCGCGTTTTTTCTGAATGCTCGTTGGAGGACTGAACACGCATCAGGCCCGGACTGAGCTGTCTTATGAAAGGGGCACAGGTAACTCATGTGACCTGGCTGTACCTCCATCCCTCCAAATCTTCCTCCTCTCTGAAGTCATCAAAGCTACTGCATTCCAACTCTGCAGTTAGTTCATCAGAACCTCATGCTCTCTCAGTCTCCAAACACAGTTCCGGTCTCCCAGTTATCAGCTTGTTTCTTGTTCCTGCAGAATTTCAGCTGACGTACCCCATCAGGAGTCATTTTTCTGAGAAATCCTGAATAAATATTTTCGTTCATTCCTGTGTTATATGGTTGAACTTATGAGTCCCAATTGTGAATTATTACCGTTTTGCACTGTCCCAGCAACATGTGATGAGTTGGTCCCAGCTAAGTTTTTCTCTTGCAGCTTGTCAATTAAACAAAAGCCACCTGATATTTCCAGTATCATGTAGCTTACACTGGAATATACAATCAATGAACATTCTTAATTCCTGTTTTAATTTTAGTATTGGACTTCTGAATCACTCTCTGATAAATAAATACACATGAATCTTATGGCCTCACAAAATCTGCAAGCAGCTTGATTTTATATAGGTATCTGAATCATATTTGGATGTCAAGTGACTTTACTGGAACTGCTGCAGTCAATATGACTTCTGCTAAGTAACTATAGCAACAGTTGAAAGGCTCTTTAAAGTACTCCCATAGGTTTATAATAACAGGAAAGGGCTTGGACGGCACATGGGGGATGGAGCATGAGGGAAATACTGTATCTCTCTACAACAGACATATTCTATAGAGCTGCAGTGCAAGCGCCTGCAGTGTGGGGGTCCTCATAGGAGTTTAACATAGATTATCACAGTGGGCCATATTAAGCTTGTTGAAAACAATACAGGGTTAATGGGAGGCTTTGGAGTCGACCCTCTAATAGAGTGGTCTGTTATAGTAAGGATACAGCCATCAGGAAGCAGACAATAATGCAACCATGCTCTATCTCTACAAATAAATAACTACAAGAGCAATAAAATGTACATGCACAAAACTAACTGTAGGATTACTGGCGTTTCTAAGTGTTCTGTCTCGTCCCTTCATCAACAGACAGAGGGGCCGGTGTTCAGTTTGGTTTGACAGAGTTTCTTTGACATGTTCTATGTTTCACACTTTCCCAGGAATTTGTTAATACATTTGTTCTATTTTTAGGGACAGTTCACAACACTTTAACTGTCACAGGAAACTAAAGCATGTGATGTTGTTTGTTTTTCATCCATTCAACCTTTATTTCTATAGGTTCATTCAACCTTTATTTATACAGGCTAGCCTCGTTGAGCCACGGGGACTCATTTACAAGAGGGACCTATAGGTTACCTATAGGACCTATAGGTTAGTCCCATTTAGCCTAGAAGACTCATTTACAAGAGAGACCTGAATTTAACAAAAAGTGATGACAACAGTAGACAATCATAAAAGAAAGCATGTACAATAAAATAAAAATAAATCAAAGAAAATTATATTTAAAAAATGGAACTAAATCAGCTACATTAAGGTGGTGTAGAAAACTAAAAAAAGGAATTAAAAAAAGGGCGTTCAATATTATTATTATTGTTATTTTTTATCCATCCATCCATCTATCTTCTTCCGCTTATCCGGGGTCGAGTCGCGGGGGTAGCAGCCTAAGTAGTTATTTGTAATTTTATTTTTTATTTTTATCATGTCCTGGATTACTGAGAATCTTTACCAGCATGAAAACAGGAACATGTCTGTGTTGGTTTTTGCCAGATGTTTGAAGCCATTTATACCCCTTTTCCACTCACTCGGCGCAGAGCGGATCAGTCTGGTCCGGTCTGGTTCAATTCGGATCGGCTCACATGTAGCTCTGGCTGTGTCTCAATTCAGGGGCTGCGTCCTCATGAGGACCCAGCCTAGCTGGGCCGAGTAGGCCACGCACTCACAAGACCGGGTGGGCTGAGCGAAACTGCTGAAATGGGACGGTCTAGCCTTCAGGTTTGCCGGCCTTGAAGTGGGTGGGGCGTTCTCTTGAAGTGGGTGGGAAGTTCTTGTGTGCCGCTTGGTGTGTGTGGAAAGAGAAGGGACGCCGCTAAAATATATTAGTTAGCTGAATACATGTATATATATTAGTGTTTCTGAGTTTACTATTTGTTAAGAACTGATTACAAATCAGCTTATAAGGGGCAATCTGTTAAAATCCAAAGTGGACCTACGAAATGCAAGTTGTCTAGTAGCTCAGCTGGTAAATCAACTTGCGATTGGTGCAGAGATACTTTTCTCGAAGCTGGTTCGAATCTCACTCGGTACGGTTAAAACTTATTTTACGTTTGTCTTTTATTGGATAAAAAAATGAGGACTGAGATTAAAAGGAAGGAGTTTGTGAAACTCCTTTTTTTTTATCCAATAAAAGACAAACGTAAAATAATTTTTAACCGTACCGAGTGAGATTCGAACCAGCTTCGAGAAAAGTATCTCTGCACCAATCGCAGGTTGATTTACCAACTAAGCTACTGGACAACTTGCATTTCGCAGGTCCACTCTGGGTTTTAACAGATCACCCCTTATAAGCTGCTTTGTTATCAGTTCTTCAAAAACAGTAAACTCAGAAACACTAATATACTGTATATTCAGCTAACACATTTTTTTTTGTCGTTTCTGTAGTTAAATTTTAATGAGATATATTCGAGCTGAGGTTGTTTGAGATGACTAAATAAAGGTTGAATGAATATTCGCGCTGAGGTTGTTGTTAAAACGAGCTGATGACTCAACAACAGGCAGCGGCTGCACGCAGAAAGTCCCCCCACCCACCCCCCCGCGAAATCTCTGCTGGCGCTATGAATTCTGGGATAGCCTCCGTCTTGAAGGATTCACGAATGCATCCTTCGATTTCGGCAGGAAGTAGGCCGCATTCCTCGGCCGCATGAGGAGGAGTCTTCGAATTGGGACAGTCCTCCGCGCGGGGCAATGACGTATGCGGCCGACAAATGCGCACTCATGAGGATGCAGCCCCTGAATTGAGACACAGCCTCTGTCTCCATTCACCTCTGTAGCCCTTCGGTGGGCGGGGTGTAGGATCCTACTCTCTCACACGTGGTGGAGGTAGTGTTCCCTTAACTATTTTCTTTTGCCATGATATCTATTATGTTCGAGCTCCAACAATACGATCAGCTACGCTTCGGTTTGGTGTGGGCGAGGACAAGCTCAGATGGAGGATCTGTTGTTGTTGTTTTGAAAAGACCCATAATGCACCTTTCCCCAATAAAAGACAAACGTAGTTGTTTGAATCGAGTGTTTGAAAAAAAACATTTGTTTGAGAAGGGCCGATATAATACGATTATTTTCTTCTTCTGCTTCCTTTCATGTCATGTATTGTTTTATTTCTTGTTGTTTTGTAAATAGTTTTCTTGTGTTCTTTTAATCTGGAATGAATAAATAATCTAAAATAAAAACAAAAAAAAAACAAGTTATACCAAGTGGGAATCGAACCCACTTGGTCTGGATAAGGTTTGGAGCAGCAAAAAAACCCAATGTGTTTCCAGTGAGCTACTGAGAAGTGTTTATTTTCAAGGTCCACATTGTTTTTAAACAAACCGCCCCTCATAAAATTCTGGCTACGCTCCCGTTTATGACGTGAAGGACGGCGCGCTTACAGCTCGCCTGAACCCTGCTCTGAAATCAGTGCGGAATCGCAGTGCGGCACGGCTCGTTTGTGAGGTGGAAAATGCGTCCAGCTCGCTTCTGGCACGCATATACTGCACAATAACGACCCGAACCGGCAAGTGGAAAAGGGGCATTAGTGCACCGTGATAGACTGTGTGATAGGGGCCGAGATGGTGTAGAGCACATATGCCAGAGTGGCGGCCCGCGGGCCAGATCCGACCCGCAAAGCAATTATTTATGGCCCCCTGGATGATATTTAATAACTATTAGAGCCGGCCCGCAAGCCACAGCCGCCCGCTGGTGTTTTGCACACGGCACAGAGTCGATCCGATCCGGTATCGGAATCCATTACCAGCATAGTGTACTTATTTTCCAATCCATGATGGTTGGCTTCAAACTATGGAATGGATTTTCTGAACGGAGTCGTGTCTCATGAACCCAGAGTAATAAGACCCGCCTCAAATTCAGGAAATCCATTCCATAGTTTGCAGCCAGCTACAACGTGCAGACTCGGTGAGTAGCATTTTAGCTAACAGTTAGCCAACTGTTCATCGTAACATGTCCGCTGTGTGGAAATATTTTACACTAAACACCACAAGACAGCAATGTCTGCAGAGCCACAGCACCACATTAAACCGCTCTCAAGTTAGTTCAGCGGGACGACACTCTCGCTGAACAGAGCAGTACGAGCCAGCCGCGTCCCGGTCTCAGATCATTCAGCCTGTCGCTCAAGAAGTTGTTAAACTTGATCAACTTCTCATTCGAGCTCCATGTCTTCAGCTATGTTTTTTTTTCCTGTTCAACCGCAGCCAGCTGCGTCCACTCCGATCTGATAATCTCGTAAGAGGGACAAGCTGACAGCGACTGACCGAAATCAGAGCGTCCCAGATTGAATAATAAAAACACAGCTGAAGCTTGGAGCTCAAATATTCACCGTGAAGTTGCTAAACTTCATCATAATTAATGACCAACATCTATCAGCTGTAGAAAATGAAGGATTTCACAGCTTCATACTTGCAGCCAACAGTAAACAATCATAAAAAAGTACAGTATATTAATAAAAAATCCCAAGGATGCCTAATCATTCAACCTATATTTAGGCAGGTAGCTCGTGAAGTCACTGCAGCTTGCTCAAGTGGCTTCATTATTCATCAGCAGTCAGAGCAGAGATCAACTTTCAGCTACACCCCTCCTCAAAAATGGCTAAACGTAAGGTGGACAAATATGAAAGAGTGGGTGCTGCCGAGTTTGCATGTTTCATCCCCGACACAATGCTCCAGTTGTGCATCCAAGCTGCTCGGACGCTCTTTATGTTTGGCAGCACATACCTGTGTGAACAACTGTTCTCTTTAATGAAGCTAAACAAAACATCACACAGGAGTCGTCTTACTGATAATCACCTTCAGTCAATCCTGAGGATTTCCTCAGCTCAGAGCCTAACCCTGAACATTGATGAACTTGTACAAAAGATGAGACACCTCAAAGTATCAAGCTCAGCCTCAGATAAGTGAGCATCAGAGCTGTAACAAATTTTCAGTTTTTAATTCAGTTAAATTTTTACATTTGTTTCTACAAGACGTGATTTTTCTTTGAAGGAAGTATTGTTTTGGCTGTGTGCCATAGATTTATGTATTTTATTTTATTGTATTTTATTTATTTATATTTACTTTTCAGTTGAATGGACTCGGGGACAGAGCCATGAGAAAGAATACAACTGATTTGATTTATTTTCTTATTTTCCTATTTGAAAGTGGTGATCAGTAGGATCATAGAGCTGCACAATAATGCATTTTCAGTTTATAATGCATGTACTTTTATTTATGCATTTATCTTGATATTAAGAAACATTTTTTAAACAATTAAATTTTTTGCCGTTTGCCTGTTGAAAAATGTTTTCACTTGAAATACTGACAGATCCATAAGAAAATATTGTTTTATTCATTTAATCCTTAAATAATAGACAGTCTGTTAGGTCTTGGTTCAACAGACTACTGTATGTGAAATCATTTCAATATGAACATTGAACCAGTCCGGCCCTTGGCTTGTAGCAAATTTGTTTTTTTTGGCCCTTGGTGTATTTGACTCTGACACCCCTGGTGTAGAGGCAGGGCAGCCGGCTCAGGACCAGAAGGTCTCGGGTTCGATCCCCAGTCACGACATACCTCGTTGTGTCCCTGGGCAAGACATTTAACCCCGAGTTGCTCCCGGTAGGACTGGCAGCACCTTGCATGGCAGTCTACTGCGGTGTATGAATGTGTGTATGAATGGGTGGATGGTTGGTATTGTGAAGCGCTTTGGGGCCCCTCAAAGGGGGCTGGAAAGCGCTATATAAGTAAGCTCCATTTACCATTTACCATAGACATTGTTAATGCCATGATTAAAACCTATTGCTTTTAGTTGTAGTAAATCATAGAAATGTCTTGGTTTTAAAGAATGGTTAAAATGATTACTGAAGTGAAAGGGCAGTAATGTGAAACTCCCACTCTATCCAGCTGTGTGCTTTAGGGGTTGTGTGGATGAGGAAGATGTACTTGGGTCGGTGGGGGTAGAACTAGAACTGCTTCCTCCTATGGTTAATATTACATGACCTGATCATTAGAAGCCTCGCTGGGAGCAGGACTTGGGGCCTCTGGGCCTCAGGGCTCTCAGGTGCTCTGGCAGAGGGAAGACAGTCTCGTAGGGGGGAGGTTCAGGTGCACTTTCTGACTTCGCTCTTTCTGTTTGTTGTGAAGACATTTCCACAGGGTGTAGCCACTGGCTCTGGCTTGCAAAGTGGATTGGTAGATAGATGTTTATTGGTTTAGAAATAAAAATAAAGAAAGTATGCATTGGATGAGGTCAACCTTTCACAAAGTTCAGTCTTAATTTGATGCGTTGTGCACTGGAGGCAGTAATGTATAGAGCAGTAAGTAACAAACCGTTTAATGAATTGCCTACATAGCTTAATATTGTTGGCTGCACAGGACAACTAAATGTAGATGAGGGATTTTACTGCAAGATGGGGCATGTTCAGGAGAGCCCCTCCCACCACCTCCTTCAAAAAATGAAAAGGCTAAATATTAAAAGTAACTGAACATAGGAAAATAAGTATTCTTACAAGCAAAGTCCATCGTTTTTAGCTAATGCTCAGGGGACTGTTTACTTTTTCAATTCCTTATGTTGAACATGAACATTGTAAATTTTTCTGTTTGCTTTTTGAAAAAAAAAAAATTATAAAAAAAATAAATAAATTAAAAACGACTTGCATACTGTTGTTTCTGTTATGGACTCTTGGTAATTAAAATGTCAAGTCACCATTTTGGTCCTGAATCAGTGGAAGTATTCACTTCAGGATGAAAGAGACATGCCATCACAGTGGGTGGAGATTTTTGATGCCCATCGACCCTTTCCTAATCCATACATGACCTGCAGATCAAAAGCATTCCTGAAAATGGCAGCCGCAATTAGCGTCGATTGTTTCTTCCCTCTCGATGCATGGAGCGAGTATGATGGCTTCTGATTCAAACATGGCTTCAAGGCAGAGTGCATGCATCAATAAATTACAGGGAGGCAATGTGGAAAACTGTCAATAAAAGCAGTGACACTGATTGGTTTTTGGAAAAGGGAGAGTAGTCAAAGCTGCCGCAGTGGGTCAACACACACAGCTGCTGCACCTCGACTCCAGCGTGAGGGGCGGGATGTGGCTCACTTCACATATTCATTGTTGCTGTGTGATATCAGCGCACTGATCAGAGGAGTACGAGCCCTTCAAAATGCTGCACCGCAACAGTGTGTTGTGAGAACGTCAGACAGTGAATGATGTGTTTTTTAAAATCAAAGTACCGTAGATGTTAAAAACTGTCACCTTGCCCCGATGCTACATTAGACTGAGGATGTGTGAAAATATTTAGCTCACTTGGCTCCTTTTAACGTTTTTAATATTTTGCCAGTTTGAGCACATCAGGGATGTGACAGAGAGGATTTGCCTGCAGTGCTGGTTTTCTCAGCCTGTAAAATCAATGTTTGTTAGGAAAAACAAACCAAAAAGCCAGACTTTAGCTTGACAGATGGACGCAGACATAAATCTGACTGTAAGCATGGCATCATCACCTCGGGCTAAACTCCTGCACTGCATTTAGTAATGAAGCAGACTGACAGCTTTCATCTGGGAAGTACATGCTGGTTCCAGGTCAAAAAGCCAACAACTCATTTAAGGTCAACCAACTCCTTCACACACAGCACTTTCTTTTTAAATCCAGTTATCGAGTCCCAATAAACACACATAACTTTTACAACTATCTAACTCTGCTTTAAATGACATAACTAGCAAATCTCACGCTCCAGTTTTCCCTCATTCGTGAACAAGATCCCTAGATACTTAAACTCCTCCACTTGGGGCAGGACCTCCTCCCCGACCCGGAGAGGGCACGCTACCCTTTTCCGGCTCAAGACCATGGCCTCGGATTTGGAGGAACTGATCCTCATCCCGGCCGCATCGCATTCAGCTGCAAACCGCTCCAGTGAAAGCTGTAGATCACGAGCTGATGAAGCCAATAGGACCACATCATCTGCAAAAAACAGAGAAGCGATTCTAAGGCCACCAAAACGGATCCTCTCAACACCTTGGCTGCGCCTAGAAATTCTGTCCATAAAAGTTATAAACAGAATCGGTGACAAAGGGCAACCTTGGCGGAGTCCAACTCTCACCGGAAACGAGCCTGACTTACTGCCGGCAATGCGGACCAAGCTCTGACACCGGTCGTACAGGGACCTAACAGCCCATATCAATGGGCCTGGTACCCCATACTCCCGGAGTACCCGCCACAGAACCCCCCGAGGGACGCGGTCGAATGCCTTTTCCAAGTCTACAAAGCACATGTAAACTGGTTGGGCAAACTCCCACGCACCCTCCAGGACCCTGTTGAGGGTGTAGAGCTGGTCTAGTGTTCCACGACCAGGACGAAAACCACACTGCTCCTCCTGAATCCGAGGTTCGACTATCCGACGGACCCTCCTCTCCAGAACCCCTGAATAGACCTTACCAGGGAGGCTTAAGAGTGTGATCCCTCTATAGTTGGAACACACCCTACGGTCCCCCTTTTTGAATAGGGGAACCACCACCCCAGTCTGCCAATCCAAGGGAACTGCCCCCGATGTCCACGCGATATTGCAGAGTCGCGTAAGCCAACACAACCCCACAACATCCAGAGCCCTAAGGAACTCAGGACGAATCTCATCCACCCCCGGAGCCTTGCCACCGCGGAGCTTTTTAACCACCTCGGCGACCTCCGCACCAGAGATTGGAGAGCCCGATCCAAAGTCCCCAGGCTCCGCTTCCTCAGTGGAAGACGTGCCAGTAGGATTGAGGAGGTCTTCGAAGTATTCCGCCCACCGACTCACAACATCCCGAGTTGAGGTCAACAGCACGCCATCCCCACCATAAATGGTGTTGGTCGCGTACCGCTTTCCCCCCCTGAGACGCCGGATGGTGGACCAGAATCGCCTCGAAGCCGTACGGAAGTCATTCTCCATGGCCTCTCCGAACTCCTCCCACGCCCGAGTTTTTGCCTCAGCAACCACCCGAGCCGCATGCCGCTTGGACTGCCGGTACCTATCTGCTGCTTCCGGGGTCCCACAGGCCAAAAAGGCCCAATAGGACTCCTTCTTCAGCTTGACAGCATCCCTCACCGCCGGTGTCCACCACCGGGTTCGAGGGTTGCCACCACGACAGGCACCAACAACCTTGCGGCCACAACTCCGATAAGCTGCCTCGACAATAGAGGCGCGAAACATGGCCCACTCGGGCTCAATGTCCCCCGCCTCCCTCGGAACGTGTTCAAAGCTCTCCCGGAGGTGGGAGTTAAAGCTCCGTCTTACGGGAGACTCTGCCAGACGTTCCCAGCAGACCCTCACAATACGTTTGGGTCTGCCAGGTCTGACCGGCATCCTCCCCCACCATCGGAGCCAACCGCAGTGAAGCGGGCGCTGTACCGGTCTGTCGTGGTGAAGAGAGAGCTGAGTCAAAAGGCAAAGCTCTCAATTTACCGATCGATCTACGTTCCCACCCTCATCTATGGTCATGAGCTTTGGGTTATGACCGAAAGAACAAGATCTCGGATACAAGCGGCTGAAATGAGTTTTCTCCGCAGGGTGGCTGGACTCTCCCTTAGAGATAGGGTGAGAAGCTCAGTCATCCGGGAGGGACTCGGAGTAGAGCCGCTGCTTCTCCACATCGAGAGGAGCCAGTTGAGGTGGCTCGGGCATCTGGTTAGGATGCCTCCTGGACGCCTCCCTGGTGAGGTGTTCCGGGCATGTCCCACCGGGAGGAGACCCAGAGGAAGACCCAGGACACGCTGGAGGGACTATGTTTCTCGGCTGGCCTGGGAACGCCTTGGGATTCCCCCAGAGGAGCTGCTCCAAGTGGCTGGGGAGAGGGAAGTCTGGGCCTCCCTACTTAGGCTGCTACCCCCGCGACCCGACCCCGGATAAGCGGAAGAAAATGGATGGATGGATGGATGGATGGAACTAGCAAATCTGGTATGCACCCTACTAATTTTAGCTTTGTTTATAAAAAATCCAGAGGTAAATTAAAAGTTGCTCTGTTGGGTATCTCTGTTCTCTCAACGTCACTTAAATGCTCCCCATGATACACAGGAGGCATACATGTATGTATTTATTGTATATAAGAGCATGCATGTATGTATGTATGTATGTATGTATGTATGTATGTATGTATGTATGTATGTATGTATGTTATGTATGTATGTATGTATGTATGTATGTATGTATGTATGTATGTATGTATGTATGTATGTATGTATGTATGTATGTATGTATGTATGTATGTATGTATGTATGTATGTATGTATGTATGTATGTGTATGTATGTATGTATGTATGTATGTATGTATGTATGTATGTATGTATGTATGTATGTATGTATGTATGTATGTATGTATGTATGTTATGTATGTATGTATGTATGTATGTATGTATGTATGTATGTATGTATGTATGTATGTATGTATGTATGTATGTATGTATGTATGTATGTATGTATGTATGTATGTATGTATGTATGTATGTATGTATGTATGCATATATATTTTGGCTGATTTGTTTTCTTACCCCTTGACCCCAGGAGCCGTGGTGAAGGCTTTAGGGCTTCCACCATTGTTGTTGCTCTTCTTAGTGGAGAGGTCCAGGACGCCATCTGAGGATAACAACACAAATGTAAATAAATAAATACATAAATAAATTCATAAATTCAAGTCAACTGAGTTTATTTATATTGCCCCAAGTCACAATCAGAATCAGCTTTATTGTCAATGCACAGAAGCACAACAAAATTACATTTCAGTACAGCCCATCTGAAGAAACACGAACAAACAAACAAACAACAAACAGGGTAGACGGGGTGTGTGAGGCTGCAGCCTCACTGAGAGGCACCTCCTTTTGGTTAGATTAGAAAAGGGAGAACACGAGAGAAGAAGAGGTAAAAGATGAGGGAGGCAAGCAAAGTCAGTGAATTTGAGGGGAACTAGTCCATGAGTACTGTCCAGATAGCCCCCCCCCCCCACACACACACACAAACACACAGCCATAGTTCTGATAAGAGATGGTGCAATGTTTATCAGTCTGAGTCTGAGTGTTGACAGCA
>JBBPBX010067722.1:0-19330 GCA_038048925.1 Garcialebias charrua | reverse complement strand
TGTGTGCGCGTGCGTGTACCCGTATATACAGGTAGTCCTCGACTTACGGCTGTCTCGACTTACGATGATTCGGGGTTTCGTCACGCATGTCATAAAAAAAATCTTTTTTTTTGTGAAAAATCTTATTTTATGTGAGAGGAGGGTCCATCGGATAGTCAAACCTCAGATTCAGGAGGAGCAGTGTGGTTTTCGTCCTGGTCGTGGAACACTGGACCAGCTCTACACCCTCAGCAGGGTCCTGGAGGGTGCGTGGGAGTTTGCCCAACCAGTTTACATGTGCTTTGTGGACTTGGAAAAGGCATTCGACCGCGTCCCTCGGGGGGTTCTGTGGGGGGTACTCCGGGAGTATGGGGTACCAGGCCCATTGATATGGGCTGTTAGGTCCCTGTACGACCGGTGTCAGAGCTTGGTCCGCATTGCCGGCAGTAAGTCAGGCTCGTTTCCAGTGAGAGTTGGACTCCGCCAAGGTTGCCCTTTGTCACCGATTCTGTTCATAACTTTTATGGACAGAATTTCTAGGCGCAGCCAAGGTGTTGAGAGGATCCGTTTTGGTGGCCTTAGAATCGCTTCTCTGTTTTTTGCAGATGATGTGGTCCTATTGGCTTCATCAGATCGTGATCTACAGCTTTCACTGGAGCGGTTTGCAGCCGAGTGTGATGCGGCCGGGATGAGGATCAGTTCCTCCAAATCCGAGGCCATGGTCTTGAGCCGGAAAAGGGTAGCATGCCCTCTCCGGGTCGGGGAGGAGGTCCTGCCCCAAGTGGAGGAGTTTAAGTATCTCGGGGTCTTGTTCACGAATGAGGGAAAACTGGAGCGTGAGATCGATAGGCGGATAGGTGAAGCGGGCGCTGTACCGGTCTGTCGTGGTGAAGAGAGAGCTGAGTCAAAAGGCAAAGCTCTCAATTTACCGATCGATCTACGTTCCCACCCTCATCTATGGTCATGAGCTTTGGGTTGTGACCGAAAGAACAAGATCTCGGATACAAGCGGCTGAAATGAGTTTTCTCCGCAGGGTGTCTGGACTCTCCCTTAGAGATAGGGTGAGAAGCTCAGTCATCCGGGAGGGACTCGGAGTAGAGCCGCTGCTTCTCCACATCGAGAGGAGCCAGTTGAGGTGGCTCGGGCATCTGGTTAGGATGCCTCCTGGACGCCTCCCTGGTGAGGTGTTCCGGGCATGTCCCACCGGGAGGAGACCCAGAGGAAGACCCAGGACACGCTGGAGGGACTATGTTTCTCAGCTGGCCTGGGAACGCCTTGGGATTCCATCGGAGGAGCTGCTCCAAGTGGCTGGGGAGAGGGAAGTCTGGGCCTCCCTACTTAGGCTGCTACCCCCGTGACCTGACCCCGGATAAGCGGAAGAAAATGGATGGATTATTTTATGTGTTTAAATGTTTTTGATTTTATGTGTATAGCACTTTGTTGCAGCTGTGGTTGTTTTAAATGGCTTTATAAATAAAGTATTATTATTATTATTTAGAAGCCGATTTACGCAGCTTCCGGCAGTGTCCGCCAGTTTTCGGTTAGCTTCGGTTAGCTCCGGCCTCGACAGCCGGCATTGGACGGACCGTGTGTCCGATCAGAGGTTGCCTCGCTCGGATACATGAGCTAGAAACACTCGGTGAACTCTGTGGACGTCTCAGGCAGAGGAACGGCCTCCTGGCCTCGGATGTTGGTGGGACCCCGAGCTAACATGCTAAAACGCGGATGAACGGCTTCACCAGCTCCCAGTAAGTTATTAACTATTTTTTCCCTTCATTATGGCTCCAAATGTATGGAGCTAACATGCTAACAGGCCTTACTGTAAACAGTTTGGACTGTGTGAAGCAGCAGGAAGCTGCAGAGCTCGGACATGCAACGAGCTAACATGCTAACAGACTGAAGGCTTCACCAGCTCCCAGTAAGAGATTAACTCTTTTTTCCCTTCATTATGGCTCCAAATGTACTGTATGTGTTTTTTGATAACTATGTGGGGTACTGTGTTAGGATAGGCGAAGTGCTTGGTAACTGTACAGTACCGTACATGTATGTGTATAAGTGGTGGCCAGTGTGTACCGTATTCGTCTGTGTATAATACGTGTTTTTTTTTTATTCATTTGAATGTCCTGCGTATTAAACACCGAAGCGTATTATCTATGGATTTTTCCCCATATTTTTAGACCCATTTTTCGCTCTGATATTGCTGTTTTTCATTTTGGGCAAAAAATGGTGCAGTACCACTTTTGCCCGCTAGGGAGACACTTCCAGACCGTTTCTAGCTCATGTGTCCGAAAAAAGCCTCCTCTGGTCGGACTGACTCTGTCGCTGTTTTTGTTAGAAAGATAACTCATAAACCACACCACGGATTTTTAAATCCAGCTGATTTGAACATTCCGTTAGTTTGATTAAGCTCAGGAGCCCATTTGCTATAAAGTCAGCTAAGAAATATATATTTTTAAGCGTTTATTTAGCTAAATTTAAAGAAAGAAAGCGTCCGGTCCGACCCGCCTGCATAAAAATCGGCAAACTACTTTTTAAAATCCAGCTGATTTGAACATTTCGTTAGTTTGGTTAAGCTCAGGAGCCCGTCTGCTATAAAGTCAGCTAAGAAATATTTTTTTTCTCGCAAAGAAATAATTGTTTTTACCGTGTTTCCTTGTGAAGTTCTTCATACTCGCTCGCTTCTGTCGCCGCCATTTTAAGCAGGGCAAATGAGGCGCTGACGCGTCGCGTAGCGGTGACGCATAATAGATGCGTATTAAACACTGAAGCGTATTATGTCCGTTTTTTTTCTGGTTTATTTCCAATAATTAGTCAAAGTGTATTATAGACCGGAGCGTATAATACAACGGCGAATACGGTATGTGTTTTCTGACTTACGGCAATTTTCGACATAACGTGCGTAGGAACGGAACTCGTTCGTAAGTAGGGGAATACCTGTATATACATATTCACACACACATACTGGTTTGAGAAAAATGTCACCAGTTACACAATAATACTACTAACAAATAATGTTTTGGAAGTGTAAATATGAAACTGAAGACAAAACAACTTGATGAGTGAATGTATACTTAGAGACACTGCAGACCTTGGCCAGATAATCCTCCACCCTGCTGTTCTGTCTGTCAGCTCCAGAACTTAGAAGGGAAAGACCCAAACTTAAGTTCCTGTTCGGGGGCCCAAGTGTGGCCCCATAATTTTCCGGAGAATCCAGAGAGCTCAGGTCCAGCGAAGGCCCGAGGAAGCTCTTGTTTGTGATGAAAGACCTGCTGTGCTCACTGAGCAACTTGGAGTTGGCTTCTGTAAGACGACTATTTGCCCTGTGGAAAGAAAAAAAACATGAGCTTTGTCTGCCTGGTTACATCTTCATAACAGTTTGACAGTTTAAAACATGTCCCCAAACAATGTGTCATGAATGGTAAATGGACTGTACTGTTATAGAAACTTTCTATCTAGTCAAGACAAGACACTCAAAGCTCTTTAAACTACTACCTGTGCCCTCATTTACCCATTCATACAGCACTTTACTAGATCTCTACAAATATAATCTGAATCTGTAGAGACTAATCAGAGCTTTATCACATTCATACACTGATGGAACACACATCAGAGGCAAGGAAACCCCTCCTTGCCTCTGATGTGTGTTCCATCGGTGTCTCGCCCAGGGACACGTCAACCTGTGACTGCAGGTGGAATCAACCCCCCAACTCACCCATTGGAGGACGACTGCTCTAACCACTCAGCCACAGCTGCCCCTTAATATATGTGTGTTTTCCAACTCATAAAAAGATAAACATGTTTGCAAAATGATGCAGAAGAATGTTAGTCATCTATTAAGTGAGCACCTTGTGAGCTAACTGTTTTTTGTTGCTATTCCTCTTGATTTTCCTTTTGGTTGCTATTTTGTTTTGATTTGTTAAAAAAAAGGGGGGGGGATAGAAATTTAAATTTGTATGCCTATTTTATGACTGTCTATTGCCATTGCTTTCATCACTCTTTGTGAAGAAATCAGGTATCTCTTGTAATTGAGTCCTCGAGGCTCAATAGGACTAACCTGTCTAAATAAAGGTTGAATGAAAAAGGTAGTATCTCTTTGGGCTGCGGTGAGTTGGCATTCATGTGGAAGTCTCCAGAATGTCTACTTCTTGTATGGGTTGCAAACGAGTGCAGTCTTGTCACTTGAGTTTTAAATATGTACAAAAAGATTTTCTGGATGATCAATTTTCCCTCAAATAGTGTTGTTGTGTATGGCTCAAATCCAACCTACATTGTCATGGGGTGTCTTGAACATGATGTCTTAAAGAGTGCTCGAGCTGTACTTTGACACCTGCGTGAGAACTCTCCCTGGCAGAAAATGTGTCTAAACTGTTTTTGTTTCAGGGTTCAACACCCCTCCAGCCCTCGTCTAACTGGTAATTGGACCCCCCTAGACTTCTGAGTATTACCCAAGCAATACAATGGTCAGGCTGGGTTAGGCTGGGTTCGAGAAATATTCGACCAGGCACTACCAACCTTAATTTGCAAGACGCACCCCTATTTCACCTCACAGCTCTTAAGAGTCAAGCAGCAGTGACCCCAAAGTTTACCATAAGGTATCCTGCATTATGGTTGCTCGTCCTCTATTTAACGTTTTGCAATTGGTACAAGACCTGGTGATTTTCCTAGGCCAGGACAAGTTGGCCGTTTGGGGATGCTGTTCAAAAATCGAACTAAGTAACCATTCAAAACCTCCAAAAATCTCAGAACCAAGCACACTTCCTGGGTAAGTTCAACGAAGAGTGTGTATCATTCAGATGCCATCAGGAAAATGAGTCCAACACTCTAAGATTTCCATGCTTTGTGCTTTTAATCATAAATTTGCAAACGGTTACATTCATAGCTTTCAAAAATCCAGTAGCAGGGCAAGCAAATGCATTTTAAAAAATGCAGTGTAATGAATGAAACAAAAAATCAAAAATGGGTGAAACTCCAAAATCCTCTAGGTGTGGATGTACCAATCTGTAAATGGCCTACACCCTAACTGTGCTGTCTCTAAGAAAAACCACAAAATGCAACCTGTAATTTTTAAATCAGGTAAAATGGTTAAAAAAGGCTGGTTCCTACCACATATTCCATGATTGGATTGGGTTTCCAGGAAAAAGGAGAACAATTTCTACAGCCTTTGTTGAAAACTGTCATAAAATGTAATTAATTCCAATCAGAGAATTGTTCAGAGTTATCTGGGGTCAGTCTTCTTGAAGGGTGATCATGTACTGCTGAGCGGTCCTTCATTGCTTTAAGTTTCCATCTTTTTTTTTTTTTTTCAGCTCATCTGCAGTCAAAATCTTCTCCCTTCAATCTTCAGATCAGATCCAAGTCTTCAGGGCTTGACAACCGTGTTCCATCTCTGGCCAAAATGACTGACGACTTCCGTCTGCTATCTTTGTCTTTTTAAACTCATCTCTAGTTTCTGATTGGCTTGTTTCAGATCTAACATCCATTTTGAAGACATGTCAACCATTTTGAAGACTTTTCAACAGTTCAAAAGTTTGTCTCTTTTTTTTCAACTTGCTCAGCGGTCTAAACTGTGTACTTCTACTTGTGTTGTAAGCTCATGACAGGTGCTTTGCATAACATCCTCATATCCTGACATCACCATAGCCACATGGCTGTTTCCTGTGACTTGCTTCAAGTGACAGTTTCTCAACTTTGACCTTTACTCTACTAATCCTAAACATGAAAAAAACTTAATAATAGAGATGTATAAAAACCTTTCTTCTAAAATCACTTGACTTAACAATTAAAAGTGAAATCCATCTCTAACTGTTACAATAAATTATTGAATACTTCTTTGATCACAAAATAAATTAGAAAGGAACTTTTGCTTACAAAAATATCATAATAACATTAGATTGTTTCAGCACATTGACATACAGACATAAAATCTTTTTTTCTAATCAACACCCATAAAACTACTTTTATTGATCATTCATAAGACTGCTTGATATTAAATGTCCACCTCCACCAGACACGTGCAGTCTGACCTCAATACCTCTTTTCATCCACCTAACTTGACAAAACCCATCCACACTAATTCGTTCGTGGTGAGACGTATTGTGTCACTTCCTGTTTGTCTGTTGGTAGCTCGAGTGAATTGTTTACTCGAGTCCTCTTTTGTTTTCCGGATTTACCTGTC
This sequence comes from Garcialebias charrua, assembly GCA_038048925.1. NCBI lineage: Eukaryota > Metazoa > Chordata > Actinopteri > Cyprinodontiformes > Rivulidae > Garcialebias > Garcialebias charrua. Next base: position 13,176 of record JBBPBX010067722.1, on the reverse strand, counting down.
TTTTGCAGTTTTTCATTCTAGTTCACAAACGCACTTAGTACAGTTGTTTTTCTACTGTTGGATAGTGCTGAAAACGTTGGTTACGTATTGTAACCCCAGATTCTATGAGTGTAAGCGTAGCCCTTTAAAAGCTGTCGCTATTGGGTTTACCGGTGCGATTCGCACCAAAACACTGAAAAACTTCTAGTCCACGCCCACCTGATGTAGGCCCCACCCGGTCCTACTATAAGAACGCCTGTGGACCGGTGGTCGGCTCTCAAAAGGCATAAACTTTTCTTCAGCCAATTGAGAGCCAGTGAGGCCCAGTTTTTTAAAGGGCTACGCTTACACTCATAGAATCTGGGATTACAATACGTAACCAATGTTCTATTTCGTGTAAGCTCCGCCCTTTAAAAGCTGTCACTATTGGATTTAAAGGCGGAACAGGATATGGTCCATGCCTCACTGGGTCTGACCGAGGACCATAACAACACTCTGACATCCACCACCTAAGCCTCATTCGAGTGAGATTACGCACCATTGATCCATGCAGTTGGTGCATACTGAATTGCATACGTGCAAACCTATGTGTCTGATCTTAGATGAATGAATGTTATTCATATCAGGCAAAGGAAACATTTCCAATGAAAGAGAAGGATTTCTCCTGTTTGACGGAATATTTGTACAGAAGCAACGTCTAACAAATAAAAACAGAAACAAGACTGTGTTGTTTGTCAATAATTGTTTATTGCGGTTTATCCTTCTTATTTTGATTTTATTTTATTTTACAGTTGATTGACTGAAAAACACAAATCACTCTGCCACAACCCTGAGAACTGAATGTGTCAGTGAAGAGCTAGAGACATCTCGTAAATAAAAACGGATGAAGAGGGTCAGTGATGACCAAGAGGCTGCAGAGCAGATGTCCTGCACAGAGACTCCCCTGTGCAGAGTTGTGGGGGTTGAAATCCCTCTGGTAGAGTGAGCTCTGAGTTTTTCAAGAGGCTGAAGGCCAGAAGAGCTGTAGGCATGTGAGATAGCTTCACATAACCAATGTGACAAACATTGAGCGGATAAGGGCTGACCCTGAGATTGTTCTCTGAAATGCACAAATAACCGATCGGATTTACGTATCGCGGCAGTGCATGCCACATAACACCTGAGCGCTCGTACTGGGTAGAGCAAGTACAGATGTTCTTCCTCTGCATTTTTGTGGGGAGGAGGACAGAACCCGTCAAGCGTAATGATTCTGGACCTGAATGAGCTTGTTATGCTTTTAGGAATAAAAGCAGGATTTGGCCTAAGTTCAGCTGAACTTCCATCTCCTTGAATTTTAAAACAAGAAGAAGCGACTGACAGACCTGACAGATCACTCACTCTTTTAGCTGATGTCAGAGCTAACAACAAGGCTGTTTTAATTGACAGATACTTCAAAGGTATCTGGCTCAGAGGCTCAAACGGCTTTTTAGTCATTACACTGAGGACGCCTGTTAGGTCCCATGGTGGTGTCAAAGGGCGTGTTATAGGCCTAAGCCGACGCGTGCCTTTCAGAAAACGCTTTGTTAAAGGATGATTGAAAACGGTTCCATCACTGAACCCTTCATGACAGGAGTAAATCGCTGCAGCATAAGTTTTAATTGTGCTGAAAGCTAAATTTCTGTCCGACAACAGCTGCAGATAGGATAAAATGCAGCTTAGGGAGCAAGAAATTGGATCTATTTTCTTTTCTGAGCACCAACGCTGAAAAGCACTCCATTTAGAGGCGTAAACAGCTGTAGTGGATTTTACACGTGTTCCCTGAATGGTGCATGTTACATCTTTAGAAAAACCAAATTTTTCTAAATGATCTCGTTCAGCAACAAGACCGACAAGTGCTGACTTATTACAGGAAAGCTCCTGATTGCTCCCCCCACCTGCAGGAGAGCATTGCTTCTCCAAGGCAGCTTCCATGACCGACTCCATGACCATGACCATGGTGCGTTTGTGCACTCCGGAAGGATCAGAATCATTGACAACTTTTCCTCTCTCACCCTCTCCAGCAGAGCTGGTAACAGGGACTGGGGGAAAGGCATGAATCAGCATTTTGGGCCACGGTTTGTGCGCAAACACATTCACTCCTAATGGGGGGAGAGTCCTGAGGGTTTAAGGAAAAATCAGAGGACACAGAGTTCTCTCGAGTGGACATCAGATCCACTTCCGCTCTTCCGAACCTGCTCCAGATTTGTGAGATCAGGTCCGGGTGAGGAGTCCAATCTCTGTCCAGCGGGCCTCCTCTAAACAAAATATCTGCTCCTTTGTTTAGCACATCTGGGATATGAACAGCTTTTATCAATTTCAGATGTGTGCGTGCCCAACAGAGCAGTTCTCTGGCTGTGTTTAACAGTTGGGCTGAACGTACGCCCCCTTGACGATTTAGGTATGTTGTTGTTGCTCTGTTGTCTGTGTGAACCAGGACGTGATGGTCCTGAACCAGAGGGGCAAAGTGTCTGAGAACTTTGTGGACTTTGAGGAGCTCCAGAACGTTTATGTGAAGAGACGTGCCGGATGGCCATGTCACCTCCCACTGACTGTGACAGGCAGGTCCCTCCCCCTCCCATTCAGAGAGAGATGCGTCCATGAACACTGACGTGAATGACGTCACTTTGCCTAGGGGAACCCCTTCTGATAAAACTATGGGATTCCACCAATGGATCAGGTCCATCCTCACAGACGGTGGGACCGTGACCCGGCGCTGTTTGTGACGTACAGGGTCGATTTTCAGTCGGTTTTACCATCTATGCAGCCGACGCATGTGTAATAAACCTAACGGGACTACCGTGTGAGCTACAGCCATCATTTCCAATAATTTCATTATTGTAAATGCTGACACTGTCCTGTGGGGCTGAACGAGCTGAAGCAGTGACGTCAGAGACTCCTTTCTCTGATTCGACAGGACAGCTGTCATGCTTGTTGAGCTTAAATTTACTCTCAGAAATGTTATTTGCTGGGTTGAAGTTACAGAGATCTTTTCCCAGTTTATGGTGAAACCCAGATGAGACAGGTGTTTCACCAGAACAGTTGTTTATGTCTTTGCTTCCTCCCTGGATCGGGATAAAAGCAGGAGATTGTCCAGATAAAAAAGGATTCTCATGCCCTTCGTTCGCAATGGGTGGAGTGCAGCCTCCATACACTTTGAAAAGGTGTGGGGGACGAGCGCGTACCCGAATGGGAAGCAGTTGAACTGGTAACAAACCCCCTGAAATGAGAAGCGGATAAACTTCCTGTGTTTGTTTATTATTGGGATGTGAAAATACGTATCCTTCAGGTCTATTGACACAAACCACTCCCCTCGCGTCACATACTCGAAAGCACGCTTTATCGTAAGCATATGAAAGGGACGTTGCACAATGAACTTGTTGAAGGCTGACAGATCTAAGATTGGTCTTAGCCCGCCTGATTTCTTTGGGACCAGGAAATACCTGGAGTAAAAGCCGACGTTCTCCTCCCCCGAGGGGACTCTGGAAATGACGTATTTTCCTAAAAGCTCTTTCGGTTCTGATTGGAGAGTTATACCTTGTTCCGGAGATGTTAGCTGTGTTTCTAACATTCCGTTGAATTTTGGAGGTGTTTTCGCAAACTGCAAGGTGTAACCCTTGCAGATTAAGCAATTTAATCATTTGTTTAACGTGCAGGATTCCTGCCATGCTGCATTACGCCTCGAGAGAGGAAGCCCCTGAGCGTTTTGACTCATGAGTGAAATTAGCTGAGCCTCTACCGCCGCCACATGGACAGTGTCCGCGTTGACCCATGGGAGACTCGCCTGGAAAGGGGCGTTTAACAGCTTTTGTTTTCTTTTGTGGCGGTTTGCTGCTTGTACTCGCTTCAGTCTAGTTGACAAAAAGTGGAGACAAAAAACCCCTGGTTAAAGCTGCTGCTTTAAAACCAGGTTCATGAGTTTTAACTGAATGTGTGAAAACAGGAAAACTTCTGTGTCGTTTGTGCGTTTTACCACGCTGTGTCTCCTGACAGCCGTCAGCGCACACCCCCTCCGACATGCAGGGAGGCGGGGCTGCCAAGGTCATGCAGAGTTCTCTGTGAGCACCTGCAGCACGGCTGTCTGTTTAGAGCAAAACACAATACACAAATGTATTTTTCTTGTGTCCTGAGTCTGGATCGGCCACGAGGGCTGCTGCCGGCCCCTGCCTCTGAATGTCCCGGGTCTCTGAAAAGACTGGGACGCATGTCCTCTGGTTGAGGCTGGAGGAGGAGGTATGAAAAACGTTGTAGCAGGTGATGTGCGTCTCTGCTGTTGACGGTAAGACTTGTTCTGTTCCCGCCAACGGACAGGTCCCCGAGCAGCACGGGGGTCCGCGTGCTTACGCACTTGTTCGAGGGCTTTCGAGGACGACTGTAGTTGCTCAAAAACTGAATGGAAATGAGGGCCAAAAAGTCTCCCAGGAGACACAGGGCCCTCAAAGAGTTCTTTTTTTGACGTCTTTTGGGATGGACGGAGACAGTTTCAACCACATTTGTCTCTGAATCAGTGTCGCCCAGGATGAGATGCATGCAGAGCACGTCGCAAGCACCGCGCAGAGGTTCGCGATCGTGTCTGCTACTGAGCCGATCTTATCCTGCTTTGTCTCCACCGTAATGCTGAGGGCCAGCAGCGCAATGTTATTCGTGGCAGCTCCCACCTGGGACGAACATTGATGGACCTTGTCCGTCAACTTAGCGGTAAGCTGGTCATTTGCTGCTGGCGGAGTGATGCGCCTGCCGACGTGCTTCACCGCTCTCACTCCGAAAACCGCCGACAGGCTGGGTTCCAGTGGTGGGACGGTGGGGAAAACCTGATCCGTGTGCCCCTGGACCTTGGTGATGGACACGTAGGATGATACGGGGCCTTCAGCTTCAGGGGTTTGCTGACCGCGCTTTGAAGCAGGGAGGACATGGCCGGGACACCCGGCCAGACTGGGTCTAGTTGCCCGCTGTGCTGGGTGGCAAATCTTGCCGCAAACAGGGAGGATATGACCTGAGACTGACCATCAGGGTCCTCCAGACCGCAGACTCTCGCAGCCCTCCCGATGATCTCGGGGAGGACGTGGAGCAAAGTGGTGCGGGAGCCCTGAGCGCTCGGGACGACCACTGAGGGCGGCGTCGGGTCCACAACTCCTGGAGACGACGTCCGACTGTTTGTCGACCCGGCTTAGGAGCGTGGGGGCGGTGCCGGGTCCAGACCTCCGGGCAGAAAGATTGGACCTCGGGCGCCAGTTGTTTCAACTCCCTCTGTGGAAGACAGGGTCGGCTCCGCACCTTCCAGCGGACAGATCGGAGCGCGACTGCTAGCAACGTTGGGTTGAAAAAGAAAAAAGGTGAGATCGGCTACAAACCTCCAAAAAGGGAGGGCGGGTCTCAGTTGCTAGCTGTCTCTGTGTAGGAGGACTTGTACTTGGCCAACTCATCAAAAAGGTCACCGACCGACACGTCCTCCCTCGATTTGCACTCTGCCTCTGCGGCGGGAAAGAGGCCTAACCGGCGCTGCTTCTCCTTAGCTTAGCCGTCAAAAAAGAGCAAGCTGGGCAGGAGAAGCATGGGTCCATGGCTTGCCGAGCGTAGAAAGCTCTTAGGCAGCCTTCACAAATGGCGTGTGGGTCCAACGACAAAATGTAGCCCGTCTCGCACGCGGGGCAGATCTTGATAGATTTCTTAGTTGGCATGTTGAAGTTCCTTTGTGTTCTTAGCTAGGCTGAAGAAAAACGGGAGCCGACCACCAGTCCACGGGCGTTCTTATAGTAGGACCGGGTAGGGTCCACAGCAGGTGGGCGTGGACTAGAAGTTTTTCTGTGTTTTGGTACGAAGCGCACGGGTAAACCCAATAGCGAGAGCTTTTAAAGGGCGGAGCTTACACGAAATAGAACACCTTTTTATCTTTCAACACTTCTTGTTTTTTATTGGTATATTGGGATCTGCTAGCTCTTGCTAGTGTTAGCTTAGCATGGCTACTGCTTCTCTCCCGGCTTCCTCTGTTTTCACTTGCTCTGTGTGTCAGATGTTTAGCTACTCCTCTGCTTCCTTTAGTGGTAATGATACATGTAACAAGTGTAGTCTTATGGTAGCTTTGGAGGAGAGGCTGTCTGAACTGGAAGCCCGGCTCCACGCTGTAAAAAAACCAGTAGCTAACCAGGTCCCCTTAGACAACGCAGAACCACAAGGACTAGCTCCCATTAGCGGTCATCCAGCAGACCCCGAGCAGCCGGGACCCCAGGCCAGCCAGGTGACAATCAGGAGCAAGCGTAGTGCTAAGGCTAAGCCCCCAGTTCACGTTTCTAATCAATTTTCTTCGCTCAGTGACACCCGCTGAGAAGCAGACCCTGGTTATTGGCAGCTCCATAGTCCGAAACGTGGCTTTAGGGACTCCAGCGGCCCTAGTTAAATGCATTCCGGGGGCCAGAGCGGGCGACACCAAATCATATTTGAAACTGCTGACTAAGGCTAAGGCTAAATACAGTAAGATTGTTATTCACGTCAGAGGTAATGCCACCCACTTACGCCAATCGGAGGTCACTAAAATTAATGTTGCTTCGGTGTGTGACTTTGCTAAAACCATGTCGGACTCCGTAGTTTTCTCTGACCCCCTCCCCAACCTGACCAGTGATGACATGTTTAGCCATATATCGTCGTTTAACCGCCGGGTGTCCTGGTGGTTTTCTGACAACGACTAGTCTACATAGATAAATGGAGTTATTTTGGGGGAAAGCCTGGTCTGATGCGGAGAGATGGCATCCATCCCACTTTGGACAGAGCCACTCTTCTTTCTAGAAATATGGCTGATTTGGTTTATCCCCCAAATTATTGACAACCCAGGGCCCAGTCCAGGAAGCAGAGTTGTAGTCTTCCACACCTCTCTGCTGCTTCTCCTCTGTTACCCACCCACACCCCCATTAAAACAGTGTCAACTCGTCCACGGTTCAAATTAAATAAACCAAAAATCAGCTCTAAAAATATAAACAATAAAAATCTTATTAAAATAAACATAGTTAGTTTAACTGAGCAAAATCATAAAATCAATAAATGTGGATTATTGAACATCAGATCCCTTTCTTCTAAATCCATGTTAGTTAATGGACTGATAACTGATCATAATATTGATTTATTCTGTCTGACAGAAACCTGGCTACAACAGGGGGATTTTGTTAGTAAAAATGAATCCACTCCTGTTAATAATTTAAATTTTCATGTTCCTAAAACAACCAGCTGCGGTGGAGGAATAACCTCTAATTTTCAGTCAGGATTATTGATTAATGCCGAACCAGTTATTAGTTATGACTCGTTTGAATAGCTGTCCCTCAGTCTTTCTCATCCAAAATGGAAACCAGAAAAGCCACGTTTACTAGTTGTTATATATCGTCCACCAGGCACTTACTCTCAGTTTTTATCCAAATTCTTAACTCATTTACTACTAAATAATGTACGAGAAAAGCATCATAATGGGTGATTTCAATATTCATGTAGACGTTGATAGTGATAGCTTAAGCATAGCCTTTAATAATTTAATAGTCATTTGGTTTTACCCAAAATGTCTGCACATCTACTCATTCTTATGGTGTGATCACACCGAACAGCGTTTCAACTTCCAAAAAGCTCGTCACGCACGCAAGTGGACGCACTTGTGAATGCAGCGTGAACGCCAGAACGCGAAACTGCTGCTGGGTGTGTGGGAGGAGCTTACCGGTATACCGAGTCCTCACGGCACGCCGCTAGGCGAGGAGCTCTTTATTTCTGTCTCTGTGGAGCAGACTTGACTGGTCGTGAAGGAATTGTCGCGAACACACAGCTACAATGAGTTTCTCTTCCATAGTCCATGACTCCGCAGGTTTTTTCTGTGTCCCACAAACAGTACGTCACATAGTTGCGCAATCGTTTCCGCGTCACTGGTTTCCGCGTAACATAGGGACTCTCCCCCTGACCCCCTCTCTTCTCCCCCCGACTCTCCCTGATCAACCAATCAGGGAGAGTTGAACGGCGTTTGAAAGTTTGAACGGCAAAATCTTTAGCATGGTCAAGGCGTGCTTTGGAGGCTGACGCGGGTTCCCGTGCATGGAAAAACGCTTTCCAGCACGCTCAACACGCACGTGACGTGACACCCGACGCCAAGACGCGGCTGGAAGCGCGTCCCCCATTGACTTTGAATGTAAGCTGGACGCTCCTGCTGTTGAAACGCTGTTCGGTGTGATCACACCATTATCATCACACCCTTGACTTAGTTCTAACCTATGGCATAGTAATAGTTCCTCAAAATCCAATTCTGTCCGACCATTTTTTAATAACGTTTGAGTTTACATTAAATGACTGCACAGTCACTGAGAGTAAATTTATACTTAGCAGGTGCTTATCAGAAAACGTTGTAACTAAATTTAAACAATCTCTTCCATCAATGTTTTCCTCTGTCTTGCAGAGTAATGCATCAGAGAACAGTGACTTAGATCATCTAAGCCCCTTTCATAAGACAGCTCAATCCGGGCTTGATACGTGTTCGGTCCTCCAACGAGCATTCAGAAAAAACACGACGGCGGATTGCCGAGGTAATTTTACTCGCCTCTGATGCGCCCCTGATCCACGAGCAGAGGTAGTGTCAGGGCCGGATCCGAGCCGGGCAGACCCACTTGTGAATGCAACCCGCGGATCCACGCTCAGAATATGATGATGACAACAGTGAGCGACCGCAGGAATAATCAACAAGCAGATTTATTAACAAGGGAATATTAGTTAAAAATGACACGAAACAGCAACTTGTAAAAGTTAGTTTGGCTCTTTTTTTCTCTCTCTCTCTCTGAACAGCGGAGAAGCATTGTGTGTGCGCGCGCGCTGATCAGTGCATCTGTAGATGTGAGGAAATATTAAAAATGACACGAAACAGCAACTTGTAAAAGTTAGTTTTGCTCTTTTTTTTCCTCTCTCTCTCTTAAATGCAAAAGTGGAACTACGAAATGCAACATACCCGGTGGTCCAGTGGTAGAGCGTTGGGTTTTCGTTCCAAGCCTTTTCTTGACTCGGGTTCGAATCTCACTCGGGAAAACTTATTTTATGTTTGTCTTTTATTGGAGAAAAAAAAAGAAGTTTGTGTTATGCCTGTGGTTAACATAAACTCCTTTTTTTCTCCAATAAAAGACAAACGTAAAATAAGTTGTCCCGAGTGAGATTCGAACCCGAGTCAAGAAAAGGTTGGGAACGAAAACCCAACACTCTACCACTGGACCACCGGGTATGTTGCATTGTGTAGTTTCAGTTTTGCATTTAAGGAATCGCCCCTTAGAAAATCCTGGCTACGCACATGTAAAATACGTTGATTTGTAATCAGTTATTAACAGAAATTAAACTCAGTAACACTAACATATATAGCTTTGCAGCCTCTGCAGCAGAGAAGCTGTGTGTGCGCGCGCGCTGGAGGGAGACAGTAGATTTATTACTGAGGAAATATTAAAAATGACACGAAACGACAACTTGTAAACGTCTGAGGTCTGTCCCACAATAAATACGTCGCGGTCCAGTTCATGCTCAGCTGAGTTCTGCTCCATGCCTCTTTTGGAGCCGCGCTGCGGCTTCATTTATGAACACGTTTATGTGAGCGGGACCTGCCCGCCTTCAACTGTGGTCTTATGAATGACCCGGGGAGGATTAAAGCCGGACTGGTCTGTGCGGCAATTGTGCGGATTTGACTTATGAAAGGGGCTCTAGTTGATCATCTTACAACTTCAATGCAAACATCATTTGATAAAATTGTGCCACTGAAAAAGAAAGTAATCAATCAGAGGAAACTGGCTCCTTGGTTCAATTTTGAGTTACACACTTTAAAGCAGGCATCTAGAAACCAGGAGAGAAAATGGCGCTCTACTAATGTTGAAGAATTTTATTTGACTTGAAAAAATAAGTCTGCTAACATATAAGAAAGCTCTCCATAAACCTAAAACTTTATATTATTCATATTTAATAGAGAATAAAAATAACCCTAGGTTTCTGTTTAGTACTATTACTAGACTAATTAAAAGTCCCATCTCTGTTGAACCATGTATTTTTCCTTCCCTCCATTGATTACGGTGACATTCTCTACATGAATGCTCCTACAAGCACCCTGCGGATGTTGGATGTTGTCTATCATGGTGCACTAAGATTCATAACTGGTTGTGATTATCGTACCCACCACTGCACCCTGTATTCACTGGTTAACTGGACATCATTAACCTCACGCAGACTCTTCCACTGGTACATTTTCATCTTCAAATCACTTCTTGGTCTGCTGCCCTCATACATCTCCTCCTACATGTCTTTGCGTGAGTGCAGCTACAGCGTGCGCTCTCAGGACATGATTACCTGCAGTGTTCCGTCAGTGAGGACTGAACTTGGAAAAAGGGCCTTCTCCTACTCCGCTCCTGCTTCATGGAATATCTTACAAAAAGATCTGAAGCTCTCGACCTTGACTTCTCTAAATGGTTTTCAGAATCTGTTGGAATCCTGGCAAAAACCAATGCAGATTTGTTCCTGTCTTTGATTTTATACATATACCTTATAATGTTTTGCTAGTTTTTTGATACTTTGTTAAAGGGAGGAATGTGTGTACAGGTAACCCCCGACCTACGACCCCATCGACCTGCGAACCACGGGACTTACGAACATATCATATTTAATAAAAATATGAATTAAAAAAAAAATATATATATATATTTTTTTTTTTTTTTTTGTTTAAATGTTCTTAATTTCATGTGTACATCACTTTGTTGCAGCTCTGGTTGTTTTAAAGGCTTTATAAATAATAATTATGATAAAAAAGATCATTTCTGATCATTTTTGAGCAATTTTTGAGCAATTTTGGGAAACAGGAAGTAGGTCTTCAGTTTACACGGTCACAAATTAATGTAGAACACCGGACGCTATTTAAGGTTCAGTCACTGGGGTCTCCGGTCACAAATTAATGTAGAACACCGGACCGGACGCCATCTTAGGTTAGCTGCCGAGAGCTGGACGAAGACTGGTGACCAGGATGGCTTCATATGGATTAATTACTAGCTGGAAACGTCTCTGTGAACTTTGTGGATGTCTCAGGCAGGAGCGGATTTATCGCCGATCGTGCCAGGCCGCCGTGCGAACACCTCCGGCCGGCCTGGCTACACCTCCGGCCTGGCTAGCTCCAGAGCTAACACTGGAGCTAACACGGGAGCCGGCCTTTTGAACACTGGTGACCAGGATCGCATCATGTGGATTAATTACTAGCTGGAATAGCTCTGTGGACGTCTCAGGCTGGAGCAGCGGCTGGAGCAGGAGCTGCAGATTGATCGCGCCGCCGCTCCAACACTAGCTCATGGCTTGGCTAGCAGAAGCTAGCCAGCTAGCTAACACAGGCCTGGAGCAGCTGCGGTGGCCCGCGCTGCTCGGCCCGAAAACAATCAACGCATGGCAACCTAAGATGTCGGCTTTGACCATCTCAAAGTAAGAAAATATATTTTTATTTATTCTGTAAATGTGAATAGCAATGTTTAACATTACAGTACACTACTTTACATGCTTAAATGTGTGCGCGCGCTCCGTTAGCATGATAAATAAAGGTTGAATGAATGAATGAATGAATAATTTTTTTTTTTTAATATAATTTTCACCCCCTACCTACGAACGGATCGAGCTGCGAACGGTTCTTAGGTCCCAAACTCGTTCGTAGGTCGGGGGTTCCCTGTATATATATTACATATATATATCTCTCTCTTTTGTTTTCTATTGTTTATTGTTTGTTTGTTTATTGTTTAAGGAAATTATACCATTGCTGTTCATTGTTCTTTAGTTTTAGCAGGTCGCTTTCGTAAATGAGCCCATGAGGTTCAAAAGATTTACCTGACTAAATAAAGGTTGAATGAATGAATGAATCCATAGAACTATAAGAAGTCATGACTTCATGAAATTCTTTTTTTTCCTTCCTTTTATAGATGGCCTCCCTTCTCACCTTACAGCCATCCTCTTCACACCATTTTGATTTTTTATAGGATAGAAAGAAAGGAAAGAAGGAAAGTAAGACCATAAAATATAATAAACATACACAAAGAGAGCACAACGCAAACACACCCGACCGTTGTCCGCAAACCTGCAAAGAACATGACAGAACACAGCAACAAAACACATATGTATAAAAGACTTAGAATAATCATGGCTTTGCAGTAGTTTTCTATAAATATATATACCTATACCTACATATATATACATACATATACATGCATATGCAGTCATATACACATCTACATATCCACATACTATACCTCATATACATCCCTGCATCTATCCGTGTGTGGTTGTGAGCATGCATAAGTGTATAAGGCTTCTCCAATAGAACATTCAATAGTGACCGCGAAGCACCAGAGACCCGACCCCCAAAACCCGAGGCAGACAAAGGGGGGCCAGAGCCCAAGACCCAAAGAGGGACCCCGAGCGCGGAGCTCCCAGGGCCACCCAAACAGGACGAACCACTCACCCACCCCCCAGATCCAACCGTAGGGGAGAACCGGAAGAGCCCCACCAGCGACTACACACAATGACACCCCGGGGCCAACAGCGACATACTCACAGGCTCCCGCCAGAACCCGCTACACCAACGTAGCCCCAGGCCTAGGCACCAAGACCCGGGCACCGAGGACGCACACCCCTCAGGCCAAGGCCCAACAGGACCAGAGGACCCGAGCCCCAGAAGGCAGCCACCAGGTAGAGCCGACACACGCCTAAGCGCCCAGCCCCCAACACCGAGGGCACCAAGCGCGCCGGCAGGCAAAGGCACACCCCACTATGGGGCTGCATGGCAGGAGCGTGACGCCAAGCAGCCCCAGCTGTATCAAAGAGGGGGCAGTCTAAGTCCCAGCCTGACAAATAGTCATTCATACACAGACACAATCACACCGACCCACCCTCATCCTCACCCTCACTCACTCAAAGACATACAATACCGACACATTCCATTCATACTCCCGATACACACTCTATACCCCCCAGATCCAAGACATGTACCTGCCCCCTACATGGGACAGCCCACGCCCAAATCCAGGAGGTAGGCCCATTCATTCTGGGGCGGAGAGGAACCGACATCCAAGATCCGGCCAACCCGTGCCCAGCCGACAGGACAGGATAGGACACCTGAGTCCAAACAGCCCTAGGGAGAGCACAGCGCCAGCCCCACCCAAGGCAAACCCCCAG
>JBBPBX010067721.1:4655-19331 GCA_038048925.1 Garcialebias charrua | reverse complement strand
ACAAGATATATATGTTGTGTCACTATATGCAAAGTTAAAAAATGATGTCACGATACCTTTAAAATAACTTCAGGAGTACATTTTACATGTAACGTATTAGTATACAGATAAGCGGCACATTAGCATGAAACACCACATATGACACACCTCACTACTCGCGTTACAACAAGCCCAAATAAGCGACGCAACGCCCACAGCAAGCCCAGAAACCCGCGACAAGCGGCTCACCAAATTTATAAGCGACTCCAGGAAAAAACAAACCCAATGCCGCTTGAAATAAGCGGACTTGGCAACTATGCCTGCTGCCTAAGTGGAGCCACGCCCCCGAGAAGGTCACTCCCCCTGCAGCGCTCAGGGCGGAGTTGGATTAGCAATAGCAACATAGCATTGATGAGCGACTCTGTTCCAACTTCAGCTCTTCAAACTGATGTTATACCATACCATACCATTTTATTTATAAAGCACTTTAAACAGGAACAAGTCCACACCAAAGTGCTGGACAAACAAACACGCAACAGGCAACACAGACAATGAAGTACAACACGAAAAACATAAAAACATTGCAGATCATAAATCAAACGATCCAATACAAATCAGCTGGCATTGAAAGCAATGGAGTAGTAGTGAGTTTTTAACCGGGATTTGAAAACCGAGAGGGAGGGGGCCTGTTTGATGAGCAGCGGTAACTCGTTCCAGAGTCTTGGGCCTGCTACAGAGAACGCCCTGTCACCCCTGCGCTTAAGGCGAGTTTCTGGAACTATTAAGAGTACCTGATCCTCTGACCTCAAAGCACGTGGAGGGACATATGGGTGTATCAGATCCGAGAGATAGGCGGGGGCGAGACTGTTCAGCGATTTGTAGACATACATGAGAATTTTGAATTGGATTCGAAGATGAACCGGTAGCCAGTGAAGGGAGGCCAAGACTGGTGTAATGTGCTCTCTTTTGCGTGTGCTGGTTAAAAATCGGGCAGCTGCGTTCTGAACCAGTTGTAATCGTGCAATGTTCATTGTCCACCCACCCTTACACCATCAGGGTACAATCCGTTTGGAGGTCAGTACCATTTTACACCTTTCCATTCCATAATTTATCTTTTGAGTATATGACGCGTTTCTTCATGTGCTGTTTTTGCGGCTTGCAACGTTGCTTCGTTGTGGCCCCACACATGGTTGTGGCGTTTTTATCTGTTGCTGATCAACGTTAGTTTGTGTTGTAATTGCGTTTAAATGCTAAAAGTCTAGTGTGTCTTATGAACACCGCAGAGTGTGTGAACTCTTATGAACTCGGATAAGGAAGACCGCAACATCAAAAAACAATGGAGACTAGCTGGCGCTAATTTTAGCAGTTGTACTGGTTTATGATGTTTTAGACACGGTGTTCTTTTGCTGCAAATAATGTTATGGTACTGTACTGTATTTATAAAATATTTACTTGGTGAATGAATATCATGGTCATCAGCTCTGTGCAGCAGTATTTTGCTTTGCACTGGGTCATCTGTTTGACAGATCAACAAGGTGATAAAACAGTAATGTTTCTCAAGTATGTTTGTTTGTAAGGTGATTAAAAATGTGTTGTTCTTTTTTAGCTCCATGAGGCGTTCCACATCCAGGGAATCTCTGAGTTGTGCTTCACAGACATCAAGCTTGATTGGAGACATGTTGACATGTCACTTTGGAGGTGACATGAGAGCTGATTCACCAGGTATTCATGTTTTATTTATTACAGGTACTCCAATTAAAGCTGCACTATGTAACTTTGTAGTGCAGTCTGTAACTTTTCTAACAATATATTTTTAACATATTTCTTCACTCTGTCACTATCTACTGACAGACTGATGTTAGACAAAGTAATCTCTGAAAAAAACTATAGTCCCCTTGCTTCTCTATCAGCATTTATAAAAACACTAAAAACACAGAGTGACCCGCCGTTAACCAGCCAATAAAAACAGAGCTTGAATTTGAATCAGCCAATAAAAACAGAGCTTGAATTTGAATTTCAGCAGAGCAAGGGGGGCAGAGCCATATATGGCTCTGAGGGGGAGGGATCAGAATGCTTTGCCTGTTGAAAATATTTCTAAGTTCTGTGCTCTACAGAAAGTTACACATAGCACCTTTAACCTATTCAACTTTTATTATGGCGGACATTATATAAAAACAAACGTTTTAAAAAAGTCTATGCAACATTAATTCTTGTTTATTTGTTCATTGCTACCTGTCCCAACATTTTGGGGATTTGTTGACACTGTGAAATTTTGAAGCAACATTTTTCTCCATTAAAATGTTACATTTACTCAGATTAAACTTTTGATCTGTCATCTATGTTCAATTATGTGATCTTTCCTCTGTTCAGGACTGCAAATATCCAGGGTCGAGATGGAGTGAGTGGGAAGTCGACCGCTGCAACGTGTCCCCGATTTGTCCTCATGCATGAGGCAAAAAATAAATAAACAAATTGATTACAAAAACTAGTTGTTTATGATTCATTTTATTAACAGTAAGTTAATTCAAAACAACAAAAGGTTCTGTGTCGTGTCAGCCCTGAAAACACACGGGACACCACCTCCAGCTCCTCTGTATGGACGCAGTGGACAGAAGAACAGCAGTCCCAAACACTCGAGACCACCTTCAGGATGCTCCACCTGCCAGCCAGAAACAAACACCAGGGTCTTGGCTGTAGCCTCCCAACATTGTCGTGGATACAGGTCTCAAGAGATGAAGCAGCTCTGGCCGAGACTCTCTGCATCTTCTTCTTGGTTAGAGTAATCCTGGCTGCAATTACTCTGTGTGGCTGCTGGGTGCTTGATTCATCACAGTTATCTGAAAAAAACATTTTAAAGGATACACAGTATTGTTAAACTCATTGCAATTGGTTTGGTTTGCATTAAGAAATATTATTTCTCATAAATCTTATCAGCTGTGCTGTGCCCAGTTTTGATTAGCTGACACATAGCTTAAACAAATACTGTATACACGTCCTAACAAATGTATATCGTACAAGCTTATATAATGTTTCTAAACACTGATATTTGGAAACCAAATGAAAGATTTTACCACTGTTTGGTGCTAATTTATAGTCAATTCAAAAAACAATGTGTGTTTAGTTTTGGGTTGCATAACAAAAATAAGCCAAAGCGTCAAACAAAACGAGGGTAGGAGAAATATTTTATAATAAAATTTATTATGAAACGTTACTTTTGTAATGTGCTAAGTAATAAGATGTGGCAAATTAATGTGACAAACGACAAAAACACAGCTGTACACTGCATGCCATGCCACTAAACACAGGTTTTTAATGTGTTCTGTGTTCATAAGCATACGCTGAAAGGGGACCACATGTAAGTATTTAAAAAAAATTATGTTATTTCTGTGTGCTATGTTGACAATATTAATTCATTTTAATACACAAAATAATTCTTAGATAATTAATTATACCCTTTTTAAATCTGCCATTTTTAACTTTCGTTTTGAACGACCGGTTTCTGATACAGAGTTCTGAAGTCCACGCCCTTCAAAGATCTGCTTCATGGAATATCTTACAAAAAGATCTGAAGCTCTCGAACTCTCTAAATGGTTTTCAGAATCTGTTGGAATCCTGGCAAAAACCAATGCAGATTTGTTCCTGTCTTTGATTTTATACATCTACCTTATAATGTTTTGCTAGTTTTTTGATACTTTGTTAAAGAAAAAAAAAATCTTTTTTTTTTCTCTTTTTTTTCTTATTGTTTGTTTGTTTGTTTATTGTTTAAGGAAATTCTACCATTGCTGTTCATTGTTCTTTAGTTTTAGCAGGTCACTTTCATAAATGAGCCCATGAGGTTCAAAAGATTTACCTGACTAAATAAAGGTTGAATGAATCTGTTTACGCACTCTGCACAGCCAGTATCTGTAATGTGTTGTTGTTTTAAAATTAGCTTTTTTTTTATTACTCATTTGACTTACTGTTAGTGCTAGCTTAAGATAACTTACCGAAACCCGTCTGAGCGCGCCGCAATTTGCTGCTCCTTTTAGCATTAGACCACCCGAATCCGATGCTAATGTTAGCTTGTTCCTCTTCCGGTGTTCGCCAGCTCCGCTCGTTGCACGCGGCGATTTTGGGAGTTATCGCTGTTCCAGTCAAGACAACACAAAGTTCACCAAGTGTCTCCCGTAAATTAATCCGTAAGGAGAAGGTCCTCGCTGCTGCGAGGCTGCTGCGAGGCAGCAGCGAGGCTGTACAGTTGAAGCTCCGCTCCATCGCGCCAGAAGAGGGTCCCGTTGCCGCAGGTCCCTACGCCGGGGGTCCGCTCGTTTAATTTTTGCCGGCTGCGCGTTGGGAGCGATCGCAAATACACTAAAAATTGAACTAAAACATAAAAATAACAATTATACTTTATTTATAAAGCCATTAAAAAAAACACAGCTGCAACAAAGTGCTGTACACATGAAATTAAGAACATATAAACAAAAGATGAGATGAAATCATGAAAATTAATACAGAAGTGGGTTGAGCCTAACCAGGGGTTGCTAGGTGAGGGGCTGGACTCAGGTTGTGGTGGGCTGTCCTCTCTCGCTTGTGACGTAACATGCGAGAGTATTTTAAAACGAACCGTTTTTATCACAGACAAATAAATCTACTTAAGAGTAAATAAACCACTGGGTGCATTTCTTTGGCCTTAGGACTGTTTTTTTATGAAGTACATACCCAAAGTTGAGTAAAAAAAACATTAAAAAGTGAATTTTGCATGTGTGGTCCCCTTTAAGCTGTGTGTGTGTGTGTGTGATTAAATACATGCAACAACATTTTACAACTGTTATTACAGTATAGTACAAGTTTAGGTATTTACCTACTGAAGACGCGACTATCCGCCATTTTGAAATCTAAACTTGGGGAGGGGTGGGAGTTTACCACTAGAGGGGGCGTGAACGCAGGACAACCCCAACCTCCTCTTGTCTCTCGACACACCCATTTTGATGGAGATTTTGAATCTGGTCTGGGGGAGGAGTTACCTTCTCAACCTGTGTTGAGTGCCACTTTAAAATTTCATTCCAAGTAATGGTAGTTTCTTCTCTGGGACACGCCCCTAAAAATTTGCGCATCTCTGCAAAACGTCATTGTGACGTACATGTGGGCATAAGGCAGAGCCTTGCCCGTTTGTTTGGTGTGTTAACTGCTTTCCATACAGATTCATTTCCTGAAAGATCGCCTCTTTTTATTGTGTAACTTGAAAAATGCCGTCACGTTGTAGCGCATTTGGGTGTTCTAATATCAGCAATGAACAAGTGAGCATTCACAAATTCCCAAAAGATGAGAAACTTCACCAAGAATGGACAAGTACAGAGAACGAGGGACCGATGGGTTCCTACTAAGAGTCGTATGTCTGCAGCGACCATTTTACTGTAGGGATGTGCCGATCAGGTTTTTTGAAACCGATACCGATCACCTATGTGTGACGATCACCGATACCGATCACAATTACCGATTGCCTATATGTGAGCCGATCACATAAACCGATCACCGATCAAATGGCTTACCTGTAATTTATGAGTGCTGCTTCTGGCTACAAGATCTGAAAACTTTTCAGATCTTGTAGCCAGAAGCAGCACTCATGTTATTTTCAGAACCATAAAATCACCATAATTCAGACAAAAACATATTTTTACTAATTTATTTCAGAGAACAAAGTAAATAAAAGTAATTATCAACTGCATTATCAAAGAAAAATGTTTACCTTACTAACTTTCAATAAAAAAAAAAGGTTTTTTATTGTTTTTAAAAAAAAACACATCTATTACTTCATATAAAAAACTAAAATACCCCATTTGCTACTTAAAGCTGCACTGTTGGCTGTTTTTACAAATGGCTTTATAAATACGTAAAGTATCATTATTATTATTTTTAAATAATTTCGTGCTTTTTTGAACAACTTCCTGCGGGAACCAGGTGGCGGTAATGCGCTTAATATGAGTTCGCCAACCGCCATTCAACTCTATAGAAGAAGAAGAAGAACCAGGAAATACCGCCTCCGCCATTTTACATTCAGTTCCACACTCGGCACTCGGCTTTTGGAGGACTGTTTCTCCCATAAGAGGATGCCTCATACGGATAAATTAACTGGAAACACTCCCTGAACTCTGTGAATGTCTCAGGACTGGAGCAGCAGCCGCGATCGCTCCGCCGAGCGCTCCTACAGCGCCGCGCGAGACCAGCAGCTCATGGTATGAGCTAAGGCTAACATGCTAAACCGGACCTGCAGCAGACAGCCGGCTTTGTGCGATCAGAGGTTCCTGGAGCTCGCCTCGATGTCGGACTGGAAGCAGAAGATATCGGGGGACACCCAGCTAACTTGGAATAACAAAGCCGACAGCCTTTTTGAAGCCGCAGCTAAACTGGACTGCCCGTAACTGCGCAGCGGAGCGGACTCGGTGGGGCTACTCGGTGGGGCTACATGCTAACAGGTGTTGCTTATGGCGGCGCTGGCAGACGGCTTTTGGTAAGTTATTAAAACGTATTAAAACATTTTAATGACGAATTAGGTTTGTTGTGTTGAAGGACTTCGTTGAAATTCTTCCACGAGGTACTTTTTCGTCGCACGTTTTGCAGTTAGCAAACTTCGCATCACAGGCTCTGTGATCGGTAATTGAAGGCAAAAGCCGATCACATCCGCTTTAATGATTATCGGTGACGATTGATCGGTTTCCGATCGATCGGCACATCCCTATTTTACTGCCAATTGTTTTCAGGAAAGACCTGGTATAAAAGAATCTTTAGGATTACCAGTAAGATGTTAGCCTGGTTGATACCAGACCCATGTCCTTCACTTCGCTTTGGACTAGGGTCTGGCATCTCTGCCATAGACAACGATTTCTCCTGGAGATTTTTGAATGGACCAATCAGAGAACAGGAGGCAGAGTTTTGTTAGTTTAGCCTGACGAGGTCCAGGCTATCAGATAAATTGCTCAGAAACCACTCGGTGGATATTTTTTCTGCCACCAGTGTGTAATTATATGTCTTTAATTTACTGACTGTTGGCCTAGATGAAACATTTGAGATAAAATTCGATTTTTTATCATTTATTTTCGTAGCGCACCCGAGGCTGTTTGGAAAATATCAAACCGAAACTATTTAATATCCAGCAGATTTGACCATTTCGTGAATTGATTTAGGAACTGTTAAGCTCAGGAACACTTCTGATATAACGTCAGCTATGAACTATATTTTTTCTCAGCAGAGAAATAATAGTTTTTTACCTTGTTTTGATGAAAATTCGTTCGTGGCGGCAGCCATTTTGAATGACGACGTCAGTCGACATCGTTCAAAACTCCGCCTTCTGCTCTCTGATTGCTCAGGAACACTTCTGATATAACGTCAGCTATGAAATCTATTTTTTCTCAGCAGAGAAATAATAGTTTTTTACCTTGTTTTATTGAAAATTCCTTCGTGGCGGCAGCCATTTTGAATGACGACGTCAGTCGACGTCGTTCAAAACTCCGCCTTCTGTTCTCTGATTGGTCCGGTCAAAAATCGGCCGGAGAAATCCTTGTGGATGGGAGAAATGCCAGACCCAGCAGTGAAGGGAAATGAGAATTGAGCGGAGCTGCGTAGGAATGGCGAGGGCCAGGCTAGTAAGATGTAGAAGACTTTTAAAACCGGATGCTATTCCTACTATTTTTAAAAGAAAATCTACAGAAGAAAGTGCCACAGGAGCTACCACGTCAAAACAACGCAGGGAAGCTACCGTCGGAAAAGAGCAGTGCTGGGCAGTGCTAATCCAAAAATTAGTTCCGCTATTTCTAAAGCACTTATTAATTTAGGTCCGCAATTTCAAAAGCGCTTATGTATTAGCAACGCTAGCGGACGCTAATGCTAATGCGCTAATGGCGAACTACTTTTTTAAATCCAGCAGATTTGACCATTTCGTGAACCGGTTAAGCTCAGAAAAACCTTGTGCTATAAAGTCAGCTAAGAAATATATTTTTTCTCAGCAAAGAAATAATTGTTTTTACCGTGTTTTGTTGTAAAGTCCTTTGCTTCTGTGGCCGTCGCCATTTTGAAGAGGGCAAATGAGGCGCTGACGCGTCGCGTAGGCCGCTGAGAAACATCCATAAGTTCACCCTCCATGTTAAAAACTCTTCGTCTGACTCTTCGAAAACAAGCAATAAGGCTGCAGAGTAACACACTGGCTGCTAACTGCTATAGAGAGAGCGCTCTCTCTAGCCAAGAGACTGAGGGGGATGCTTTTTTGTCACGGACCACATCCGGCGCTGACAGGATATGGTCTGTTAGCAGTCGTCCGGTTGATTTAAGAGCTCGTAAATAAGTTTTTTCGTTTTTACTGATAGATAATTAGTTATTAGCGGTACTGCATTTTAAATAAAAATAGCGCAAATCCGCTTATGAATTATAAAAGTTAGTCAATCTGCTGTAACGCTGACAAATTGTTTAGGTCCGCTATAAGCGGATTAGCGCTCCCTAGCGGTCTGGCGACCACCTTTGGAAAAGAGTAAGTCTTTGTGTGAACATAATCGGAGGTGTGTACTGTTTTAGATGATAAACTATATATTTAACGTGAGCTCATGTTGTTTTACTTTATATACTGTGAGTGTATAAAGCCAATTATCACGGAGGATTCTTCATGTGCGATGCTAAAAAAAATTAGCATACATAAAATCAGGACCAAACACACGTTGCTATTTATGTATTTTTAAATTATGTCCGTGCGATCAAGTAACATCAGGGAGGGTTTATTAATGAGAGTTTTGGATGATTTACTGTCTTAAAATGATTGATCTCAAACACGATCGGGACTCTGTTAGCTTAGCCCAAGAACAAAGAAGCCACATCACGAAGCTATCCTCACTTAGCTACTGTGCATGAAATAAACCCTGTCTAAATCACCTTTCAATTGATCGAGTGTCCAATAACTGTATAGGATGAATAATAACCCTTTGATTGCTTTAATACATCCATGTACTAACAATGGGTTGTGTTTGTTCGCTGCTAACAAACTAGCCGAGATACAGGAGCAAACACACGTTGCTATTTATGTATTTTTAAATTATGTCTGCGCGATCATAGCCTGGCCCTCGCCTTCCTGCACGGCTCCGCTCAATTCTCATTTCCCTTCACTGCTCAGTCTGGGACTTCTCTCATAGACAACGATTTCTCCGGTAGATTTTTGACCGGACCAATCAGAGAACAGAAGGGGCGGAGTTTTTGGCCCCTAACCCATGCCCCCACCTGTCCCAGCGCAGCCAGCGAGCAGCCGCATGTTCTCATTCAAAGCGATGCAAAGCGATGCAGGACTGTTTTATATGTGACACAAATTTATTAATTTCCCCTTCTTAATCCCTTATCTGGAGTTTTCTTTTGTTTTTTTTCTTCCCAAAAGTCAAGTAATCGCTCCCTCCTCCTCTTCCTCCTCCGCTGAGTGAAATGAACAAGGAAATGACTGAGGTTGTCACGAGAATTAAAGAGTCCCATCAGATTTCCTGGTCTTCTGGTGTGTTGGACCAGCGATCCATGGTTTCATTTTATTTTATTAGAACGTTTTATTAACATACAGTATAAACACAGAATATCTAAAGGCAGCGAGAGAAAATTCAGCAGGAGACGGAGCTGAAGTCAAGTTCAGCAGACCACGGGGGAGCGCGCAGCCAGCGAGCATTCGCATGTTCTCATTCAAAGCGATGCAGGACTGTTTTATATGTGACACAAATTTATTAATTTCCCCTTCTTAATCCCTTATCTGGAGTTTTCTTTTGTTTTTTTGCCAAAAGTCAAGTGATCGCTCGCTCCCTCCTCCGCTGATGCTTCAGGTTGTCACGAGAGAATTAAACTCGTGTTCGTTGCTGCCCGAGTCCCATCAGATTTTCTGGTCTTCTTGTGTGTTGGACCAGCGATTCATGGTTTTATTTTTATTTTTTATTAACATATAAACACAGAATATGCAACGGCAGCGAGAGAAAATTCAGCAGGAGGCGGAGCTGAAGTCAAGTTCAGCAGACCACGGGGGAGCAGCCATCAGCAGAGGCCACGCCTCCAGCAAGAATCGTTTCCCTATGGAGAAAGTCCAGACCCTAGTCCGAAGCGAAGTGAAGGACAAGGGTCTGGTTTTAACCAGGCTAGCGCGATCAAGTAACATCAGTAAGTTTTTTTTATTCAGGGAGGGTTTATTAATGAGAATTTTGGATGATTTACTGTCTTAAAATTGCCTGGATGCAATTAGGGCATGGATGAATCAGAACTTTCTTCAATTAAACTGCTCCAAGACTGAGGCCATACTGATTGGCACCCCTCACCAGGTACAAACATCTCCTATAACAACACTTTCCTTTTCTGGACAAGACATCCCCCTCTCCACCTCTGTTACTAATCTTGGAATAAAAATGGACTCCAATCTTACATTTGAAAATCACATTAAGCTTCTGTTTAAAACTTGCTTCTTCCATCTTCGAAACATCTCCAGACTTCGCCCATCCCTAACTTTTTCCGATGCTGAGAAGCTCGTCCATGCTTTTGTCTCCTCCAGGCTCGACTACTGCAACTCCCTGTTTATTGGAATCCCTGGCAAAAACCTTCAGAAACTTCAATATATTCAAAACAGTGCAGCAAGGATCTTGTTGAGAGTTCGTAAATTTGAACATATTACGCCCATTCTCCATAACCTTCATTGGCTTCCTGTCGCCTACAGAATTCAGTACAAAACTGCTCTCATTACACATCAATGCTTACATGGAGCTTCACCAGATTATCTGAAGGATATTCTTATTCCATACTCATCCACCCGGTCGCTGCGGTCACAGAACAGTAATCTTCACATTCCGAGAACCAAATTAAGGACCATGGGAGACCGGGCTTTCGGTGTGGCTGCCCCCCGCCTGTGGAACTCTTTTCCTGACTGTCTGAGAGCCCCACAGTCTGTGGTTGACTTTAAGATCGGCTTGAAGACCTTTCTTTTCAACCGAGCATACTCTACCTCCTCATGATTCTACTTTTGATCTTAGTTGATACTGTTATTGATTTTACTTGTTTTATTACTTGTTTTATTGACATTTAATTCTGTTGCACTTTGTAGCACTTTGAGATTTTCGTTAATGAAAAGTGCGTTACAAATTGAATTTATTATTATATTATTATTATTAAAATGATAGATCTCAAACGCGATCGGGACTCTGTTAGCTTAGCCCAAGAACAAAGAAGCCACATCACGAAGCTATCCTCACTTAGCTACTGTGTATGAAATAAACCGTGTCTAAATCACTTTTCAATTGATCGAGTGTCCAATAACTGTATAGGATGAATAATAACCCTTCGATTGCTTTAATACATTCATGTACTAACAATAGGTTGTGTTTGTTCGACATGCTCCGCCATTATTATTTACATGCGCGTTGAGCAGCGGCTACCCACGGGTACGTCACGACGACGTTTTGCGGAAGTGCGCAGATTTTTAGGGGCGTGTCCCAGAGAAAAAACTACCATAACTTGGAATGAAATTTTAATTTATAATTTATTTTGCAAAAACGAACAGAGCTGAATGATATAAGATATATATGTTGTGACAAATATGCAAATTTCCAACATCATGTCTAGGGCTGAACAATTAATTGCATTTGCAATAATATTGCAATATGATCAATTGAGATTTTCTAATCGCGAAGGCTGCAATTTGACTGGTCAAGTAACAACTCCTTCTCAACACTTACAAAAAAAAAACATCACAAAGACATTTATGATGGTTGCATGGCCAGAATGACAACAACCAGTGCTTCAACTACAAGTAAGCAAAGTATCATCCGGCAGGGCTCACTGACCGAACTGTCTGAATTTCAAACAGTATTTTTTTTATATCTAATTTTTTATATTTATTTATTAACTGTCATGTGAAGTTCAGACCAGAGGTCGCGCTAGACTTTTTTGTTGTCAGTCGTTTTGACAGACAGGGTAAAAAATAACCTGTCAAATTTAATTTTAATCAGTCATTTAATTTTGTTAAATAATTACCATATTTTTTCATTCATTTTAATTAATAATAGTTCCAAACAAGCTGAACAGAGAATGTATATCTGCTATAACAAAAAAATAAAATGAAATAACGATGCATAAACAATTAAATTAAACGATAGCATCTAATGAA
Source organism: Garcialebias charrua (assembly GCA_038048925.1). Lineage (NCBI taxonomy): Eukaryota > Metazoa > Chordata > Actinopteri > Cyprinodontiformes > Rivulidae > Garcialebias > Garcialebias charrua. The sequence goes on along the minus strand of JBBPBX010067721.1, from coordinate 7,216 downwards.
CAGTTAACATCCTGCGGCCACAACGCACAGTCTCACACCTTCCTTCTGGTCCGCACGGACCTAAACTGTCCACCAGCTTGGTCAAAGTCAAATGTCTCAAGGGGAGTTGCTGCTGTGGCTATTGTCATGAGGTTTTGCAGTTTTGCAGTAGTCAACAACAACGTCATGTATTTTCTTCTTTTTCTTCTCCCTTTGGTTTATTGGGGGTTGGCAAAAGCCGTAATGTGCAATTACCGCCACCTACCGGACTGGGGTGTGAAGTTCATGAACCGATTGGTAGAGAGTGGATGTTAATCTGTCAAACGACAGACGGTGTTTTGATTTATCTGTCATCATGTAAAAAAAACAGTCAAATACAGAAAATATTCTGTTAACGCAATCTCTGGTTCAGACAGTAGTTAGGAAGTTCACTTAACATGTTTACTATTGTTTATGAAACAAGAAAAAAATAGAAATGGTGAAAAGAAAAGGCATAGATTTGTTTGCTTTATTGTAATCTCTGCTTTAAATAAATCTGACATTGTTTATTATTAAACAGATAGATTTATTGCTTCTGTTTGTTGAAAAATACTTAAGATATTAAAAAACAATCGCGTTTTAAATCGCAATTGCAATTTACATAAAAAACCTTGCAATTAGATTATTTTCCAAAATCGTTCAACCCTAATCATGTCACAAATCACAATACCTTTAAAGCTCCACTGACATGTTCTTTTAACTTTTCAAAAAATGGCACAACATATATAAATATTAAGATAGACCTCTGACCGTTTTTGCTAAAATAATGTTCAATGAATGAAATTTCCTCTCAAAATATTTTAAATTTAGCGCCGTTTTTTTAGACCGTAAATCCGGATTTTCCGGTCACGTGTCAGCAGAACCGATCTGACGTCACGTCCGATACTGAACTCTGCTCAAACCGTACATTGAATGGACAAAAATATAAACGCATCCGTCGAATTTAGCCAATTAAAACTACATTTTAGCGATTTGGCTTCAGTTTGGGGAAAAAAAAGTTATTTTGAGTGATGCACAACGAACGGAAAGGTTTATATTCTCCGTTTTGCTTTTTTTTTTCAAGGGAGGTTTCACATTGAGCACCAGATGGCAGCAGAGCTATCGTGATAACTCTTACAGAAGCAACACGGAGAATATAAACCTTTCCGTTCGTTGTGCATCACTCAAAATAACTTTTTTTTCCCCAAACTGAAGCCAAATCGCTAAAATGTAGTTTTAATTGGCTAAATTCGACGGATGCGTTTATATTTTTGTCCATTCAATGTACGGTTTGAGCAGAGTTCAGTATCGGACGTGACGTCAGATCGGTTCTGCTGACACGTGACCGGAAAATCCGGATTTACGGTCTAAAAAAACGGCGCTAAATTTAAAATATTTTGAGAGGAAATTTCATTCATTGAACATTATTTTAGCAAAAACGGTCAGAGGTCTATCTTAATATTTATATATGTTGTGCCATTTTTTGAAAAGTTAAAAGAACATGTCAGTGGAGCTTTAAAGTTCTAATTCTGCTCGATAGCAATACAAGAAGTATTTGCTTTCATAGAGCATAAGGAGCCAAGATGGTGTAGTGGTTAGGGCGTTTGACTTGGGACTCGAAGGACGCGGGTTCGCGTCCCGGCCACTACACATCTTGGGGTGTCTATGAGTGCACACCTAATTCTCCAGCTCCCCGAGCACCCTCTGGCTGCTCACTGCACCACCTGGGGTGGTTGGGTTAAATGCAGAGACGAATTTCGTCTGTGTATGGGAAACATACGCAGATGACAGACAAACACATTATTATTATTATGTATGATAAATACTTTCCAAGTCCAGAAATGGAAGACTTTTCGTTTTTAGTTTTCAAGGTCCTGCCTTGTAGAAGTAGTCTACAGTCAGTGATTCAAGCTTAGACACTCTTTCATATTTAAAGCTCAACTAAAAACTTACCCTTCAAAATTTCAATTATTTTTTTAAATGCCTGTATGTCTATGTTTATTTTAATATCTAAATAATCAGGATTTTAATTATTAAAATTTTATTGCCATTTGCATGAATTTTTACATGAGTTTTTCAGTTAATCTTTTTTTTTGTAAGTCTTTAGAGTTGAAATTTTGTGAAGGACTTTTAAATCTATCAGAGCTGTTTAAATAACAGTCAAGTTAACGTGCATTGTTTATACATTCTTGTCTTGCAGATCTGTTGGTGGTGAATTGCATTACTTCAAGGAAAACTGACACCAAAGAAGCAATCTGTGGCATCCTGACCTGTGTATGCACACATACACGAGTGCTGATTTTTCTCTGAGCTGGGCCAACACCATGCCTGATCGGGACAGTTCCTACCTGTCAGGTAGTGGTGGGAGTGGGAACAGCAGCGGTAGGGAGCAAAGTTTGGGACTGGCGTCGGATGGCATCTGCAAGCACTTCATATTCAACATCTGTAAGAGAGGGAAGAGGTGTCACTTTAGACACCCGGACTTTAATGATGTTCCAGACTTCTCCCCAATCGATCTCCCTCTCAGCCGTGGGGAGGTTCCAATCTGCAAACACTTCCTGAAG
>JBBPBX010067720.1:0-19331 GCA_038048925.1 Garcialebias charrua | reverse complement strand
TGAACGCAGCTCCGAGAGAGTCCGTGTCGTGTTATAGTTAAAGTGCTGGTTACTGAGCGTAGCTAAGTTGTGCCTGTTTTAAATGTGATTGCCACGTTTCAGAATTTTGGAAAGTTAATTTGAAGCGTTTATGGGCTGAAAGAGTCTATAAAGTTGTGTTGTGTGGTGTCAAGCTAGCGTTAAAGGTTACATGTCTTTACATGTTGTTTATGAGCTGTGATTGGGTAAAATGAGAGCTATGAGCTGTCAATCACTCTCGTAGTGAGCGTTGATTCGCTGAAGTGGGGACACACGCCGTTGCGGTCTGCACATTTTGTCGTCATTTCCGACATTGGTTGAAGGTAATCAAACTACATTCACCATGAATGATTGGGAATAGAACTACAAGCGCTGTGATTGATTGTTGACGTCACGTATTTGTGTAGCGAGCTCAGCCTTGCTCAAGTACGGAAGCTGGTGACGCGCTACGTCGACCCGCGTATTTTTGTCGTCATTTCCAGGTGCGGCACTGTGAGTGACAGTTCACACGCACAAGACAAACCGAGATTTCACTAAAAGTTTAAAAACTCATTTGAAGCCATCTAAACTGTCTAACAACATAAATTTGTCTCTGACAAGAACGTGGTTCGAGCGATTATCACAGACACACTAGAAACTAAATCTAAAAGGTTGTTTTTATTTTAAATGCTGAATAGAAAAGTCAGTTGGCTCATGATGCTGCCCCCTGTTGGTTAAAATACGTTAACAGATGAGTTTTCTCAAAACATCATAAAAAATCAGCATTTTTATGGTGAAATGTCATCTTTAAAATTGTTCTGTACACAAACAAAAGACTCCTGTTAATTTTAAATTAAAAAAATTAGAATAACAGAGGTACAAACAAACATTTTTGCTTATTTTAAATACAAAAGAGTTTAAAATAACAAACAACAAAAGTACAGTTTTTACTCCAGATAACTGCAGCAACACTCAAACGGTTTTACTGAAACTGAAATACATTCTCTTGGATCAGAATAAAACAGGAATCATCTTCCACAGTAAGTCCTCACACCTGCAACATTTTTTTTCTCTTCCCTCTCTCTGACACAACATCTTTCACAGTTATCCTATGCACATTTAACCTTTCCTGTTTATTTCAAATAGTGAAAAGTTTAGAGTAACGAATACAGAGCATCTTTTTTTTTGATTTTCACAGAAAATCCAGATAAAGATGGCAAGCGCAGAGAACGAGACCCCTGATACCACTGATACAGGGCAACCTCTGCCAACTGAAGGCTACGACCCGACCAAAGCAGATTGGATCGAACGTGACTTATATTCGCTCACAGGGTCCATCACAAATTACCAACAAGAGACATAGTTGATGGAGGATACAGATGTAGACAGAGCATTAAAAATTGTAACAGCTGGAACCACAACGGGTGAAAAGAAAGCAGACAGAGACAAACGTTTGGCTAAATTAAGCCTTCTGTTAAAAGCCAAGCTAGACTTTGAAACTGTTGCACGCCAGGCTGTCTCTGAATCATGTTTAACAGCACAAATGGAGATTGCCACTTTACAGCAGGAGGTAAGGAGTTTAACACAGTCGAGTAGTGACGGCGCTGAACAAACGCGTAGTCTCTACGAAGAATGCACAGTGTTAAAAAGGGATTTTGAACAATCACAAGATGATTTGGAAAAATGTGTGGTGGAGAAGGATAAGTATTACCATCAGTACAAGTCGCTTCAGGCGGATTGTGGGGAGGCACGAGACGTGCTAGACAAATGCACGGACACCCTGGAATCATTATCACTACGGTACACAAGGCTGCAAGATGATTATAGAAAATCACAAGAACAGCACATGATGTTACAACGTGATAATGATGGGTTAAGAGTCCAACTGAACAGTTGTAGAATAGAGCGTGCATCAGCAATGAACAAACTCTTTGAAGAAGAGAGAAAATGTTTGGATCTCATGAGTAAACACCTTGAGAATCCACCACCTCCGCCGCCCCCTCCCATACCTGATGACCCACTCCCTCCTCCACCGCCCCCGCCCATGCCCGATGCACTACTCCCTCCGCCACCACCCCCACCTCAACAGACATTTGCTGGGATAACGGTACCTACGTACCCCATGTCAACAAGTGTACCTGGTACGCAGATGGGTGGGTATATCACTATCAATGGTTCTCAATTCGCTGTCCCAATAGAAGGACTCTATAAAATTTCCCAGTTCGTTCAACATTTTGAGCCAGGGCAATATGGTTTAACTGAAACCGATACCTATCTGAAAGACATTGAGTTTAAACTGGCATGCTATCCAAATGCTACGATCAAAGATAGAGTCGGTTTAATCAAACTCACCTCAAGCAGAAAAGTGTAGCACTTCATTGCGCGTCAACCAGTCGCCATTTTGAAGGATTACAAACTTTTCTGCGAAACTCTACTGCAAGAATATGCTCCTCGCATGGGAGACGTTGGCTACTAAGCCGCATTGAAAATCACTCAGGGACAGAATGAACATCTGATCCCATATTATAACAGACTTTTCGAAGCCTTTTTTGGTGATAGGAATGAGCCAGTTATGGAGGATGAGCGTGATTTTAAGTTTCTTTTTATGAACAATCTATATTCAGAGATTGGTTCAACGGCCAACCTCATGGCCAACTACAAAGAAAAAACCATGCGTGAATTAAAGGAGTGCGCTATACGTGTTTTTGAAACATACAAGCGACACAAGAAACCCGTAGAAGTGTATCCAGGTGAAAAGGTCAGATACCAAACGCTAGAACTTGAAGGAGCAAGAGCGCCAGCTCACTCTTTTAAGGAAGGCGAGAAAAAACAAAATTTCCAACCTAACAAACCGCAAAATGAAGGTGTCCGCTGGAACAAAGACCAAAAGGGGTCCAGAGACCCGAAGTGGTGCAGGCCGCATCAAGAGGATGAACCCCATCATCAAAAAGGGGGGGCATTCCAAAAGAAAAAGAAATATGGGTCCCAAGGAGACTCATATGAAAGAGGGTGGTCCCAGAGGGGACCCCCGAGCAATGCGCCAGCTCCTGCACCTCAGACTGAACAGTCCGGGGCGAGGAAAAACCCACAGAAGTTCCAGAAAAAAGGCCCTAAACCTCTGTCCTCAGAAGAGATGGAGAACATACGTCGGTTGTTAGAAAGTTTGAAAAAAACAAACAAGGAAAACAAACCTGGAGTAATGTGTAGCACTATCATTGATAGTAACTCAGAGCACACAAATAACAGCAATGCCACAATTGCTGACAGTCACCAAGATACTGATGGTCAGGATGCTGACAATCAGGGTACAGACAGTCAACAAGACGTTGACTGTAACCATGACATCATTGTTACAGAGTCCGAGAGCCCCTCATCAGAAAAAGGGAGGGAAAGCTCACTCACCAAAGACAATGACTCATCGCAGACCAAACACTCAGACCCATGTGTGACTGCACTACCAGTACTGATAAATGAAAATGACATAGACAATGGTAGATGTAATATTAATAATATAATGGTAATATGTAATATATTTATTACTACTGCTTTACATTTATTATTACTGTTTACATTTACACTACTTTTATCTACACTACTGCAGATACATATACAGCATTCTCTGACTAGCCTTATCTAAGGATGCCAAATGTGCCTTATGTGCCTTACTTCATATGCCACTTTGCCTATATACCAACATCAACTACCTCATACATATACATGTACTGTGTACATTAACTCATATGCTGCTGTGCCACTCTTTGCAAATGTCAACGCTAGAAACTTCAGTTTATTTTATAGATATACGTTTTATACTTTTTATACTACTATGCAAAAACTCAGGACAGTATTACACTTTTATTATTTCATTTTATGCTTATGTTCATTGGGTGTTTGGTGTTTTAGGGGTGTTTGGTGTTTCAGTGTTGGTGTAAATTTTCATACTTTTATACTATTATGAAAAAACTCAGGACAGTGTTACACTTTTTTTACTATTTTATGCTTATGTTTATTAAATGTTTTAGTGTTTAGTGTTTAGATGGTTACTGTTGCACCGAGGGACTGAGAGAAATGCAATTTCGGCCCTGTGTATGTCCTGTACATATTGCAGTTCTGACAATAAAGTTGACTTTGACTTTTGACTTTGACTTTGATATACGTCGAAGAAAACCTGATAGGTTCCTATGTAACATTATCAGGAAGGGGCCCGCTAAGAAAGCTTACCTGTCAATCACATTAGAAGGGGTCCTCACAGAAGAGGCCCTCCTGGACGGTGGGGCCGACATAACCATTATGTCACTCACACTATTGGAGGAGCTACGGATAGCCGCTAACGGTGTTGACAGGGAAATACCCCTCAAAGAATGTGCTGTAGTATTGCAGGGACTCTCAGAGACGAGAACAACCCTAACAGCTATAGCCATGGTTCACATGCAGATTGGTGAAATGACGCTATACCACCCGGTACACGTGTCCGCCGTTGACTCATTCCCATTTTTGGTCGGCCAAGACTTTATAAACCGCTTCGACGCGATTATAGATTATGGCGATCAGACAATGTGGACCAGAGTGAGCCAACCACTGCCAATCGATATGCCTACACAAGGTGACACTGACTGTCTAACAGCAGGTACCGCGGAAGGCACAAAGGGATCCTCCAACGAGAGCACAATCCCGGTAAGTGAACCTTCAGCAACAGGTGAGGCAGAAAAGGCCCAACAAGAGAGCCTCCTCTGCGAGCTGAAACAGTCAGCACTTACTGAACTCTACCTACCACAGGTAGTCAAAGGTGTTGAGATCCAAGGATCCCACACCGATGATGCTGTTCTGTCCTCTTGGACGGAGAAATCAGCGATCAGCCAAGCTTTCTATGGAACCTTGGTTAAAAAACAGTTGGGTCTAGGAATGAACAAAAAAGCTTTCCGCTTTTCGTTAGACCCAAACGATAAACAAGTAATGACGGCAAAAGGGATCATTGACCTGAAACTAGTCTGGAACCAACGAGAACTTGATCACCCGTTCCTTGTGGTCCCGAACTTACCACATGTAACCTACATAGGCTCTGACATTTTGGTAAGATTAGGTGTCCGAGTGGACATCAGCAACAATGTACTATGGTCACTAGACACAGTCACAAAGGACTCTCCTGTGCTAACCACAGAGAACATTAAGGCTGGACAGACCATACCAGAGGTCTGCCAGGTTGCTAACAGCCATAACACTGCGGTACCACCTCAGGTTATGAACAAGCCGGTGATGATTCACATCATGAAAGGACAAGCTATTAGCAAAAAACAGGCATACTTTCAACCATCTCCTATGTTTTTCAACTTAGGACTGTCCATGGAGGCCACATGCCAAGTGACCCTCGACTGCAGAACCACGACTGTTGCTGTGTGCAACACAAGCACAGAAGAGGTACTGATCCCAAAAAACACACAGCTAGGATGGTTGATCTCTACTGATTTTCATGATTTTGAGCTAAGCATTCCATTTCTGGGAGGACTCCCAGAAAACTTGATCCTAAGTCAACACACAAGGAAAGTCTTGTTCACGAAACCAACACAGGCCATAGCTCTTTTCTTCCCCACTGAGTCTGACCAGGACACTGTCCACAGGTTCGGTTTCAACAAAGGAGACAGTCTATGCCCCCAAACTTACAGTGCACTACCTGTTGACAGGTTTTACGACACTGAAGGGGACTCACTGGAGCTCCCCAAAGAACAAGAACCCCTCTCAGTTGCTTCACAGATTGACCAGGTGGTCGCCCAAGCCGACGCCCTGAAAACTGATGAAGAAAGGGACAAACTTCGCAAAGTTCTTCTAAAATATGAGAAATCATTCTCAACTGACTCGATGGATTGTGGGTTGACCACGCTCCACACAGTGAGCATCCCAACCCCGCCTAATGCTCCACCTGCATTTGTCAGACAATACAAGATTCCTCTGGCAGCACATCAACCTATCAGGGAAATCATTGATGACCTGTTAGAAAAAGGTATCATCCGATACTGTAACAGCACTTACTCTGCGCCTTTATGGCCGATGTTAAAACCAAATGGTAAGTGGAGACTCACTATAGACTACAGAAAGCTAAACAAACAAGTTCCCTTATCCAGATGGCCTATGACGCAGCTCCAACAGGAATTGCCCAAGGTCACCAATGGTAAGTACTTTTCGACCCTCGACGTCGCCTCTGGTTTTTGGACCATCCCTGTGCGCGACGAGGACCAATATAAACTAGCTTTCACTTTTGGTGGCCGTCAATACACCTTTAACAGGTGTCCCTTTGGCTACGCTAACTCACCTGCAGAGTTCAACATCTTCTTGAACAAAGCATGTCCAGACGCCCACGAGCGTGGGACACTGATTTACGTGGACGATGTCCTTTTGAGGCAGCCAACACTGGACTCACATTTGGCTGAGATCGACCACGTTCTGAATCAACTAACAACTGCTGGTGCTAAGATATCACTGTCAAAATGCCAATGGTGCAGAACCAAGGTGGACTACGTTGGCCTACTTGTAGGTCCAGACGGAGTACAACCACAGCTGACTCGCACCCAAGGCCTCGACAATCTCAAAGTCCCCACCAATCTCAAAGAACTACAAAGTTTTCTGGGCGTGTGTAACTACTCGAACCAATTCATCGAAAACTATGCGGACCTTGCGAAACCACTGACTGAACTCCTTAAAAAAGACGTTCCATTTGTCTGGACTGACAAACAGCAACAGGCAATGGACGCTCTTATAAACAGGATCAAGTCAGCCCCATGTTTAGTCTACCCAGACTACAACAAAGAGTTTTACTTGGAAGTGGGCTTCTCAGCTCATTGCATAAGTGCAGGTCTGTACCAGATACACGACAGAGACAAACGTGTAGTAGCCTACGCCAGCAAAACGATGGCAGGCCCCGAGTTGAGATTCTCAGACTGTGAGAAAGCTTTACTGACCACAGTGTGGGCAGTTAAACATTTCTCCAGCTACATTGGTGGACAGAAAATCATTGTGGAAACACAACACCAGCCAGTGACTTTTCTTAACAGTGAACGCATCAGAGATGGTGTGGTAACAAACTCACGTGTTGCAACGTGGCTCATGGCGCTTCAAAGTTTTAACCTAGACATACGTTATGGTCAAAACAAGAAGTCACATCTGGGGACGGACTTGGCAATCTGCCAAAAGTGTACACAAGATGTACCAGCCACCCAGCCGCCGGTTGAGGTAAAACCCCCAGTAACTGAAGACCCGAATCACCACTTCTTTGATGACAATATCTGCAAAGATATGACAACATTGTACGTGGATGGATCTTCATTCCTCCGCGACAAAATCTGTAGGGCAGGTGTTGGAGGGGTCCTCCTCCAAGACCAAGAACAGATAACTTTCAGCTACAAATTAGGCTCTCAGACTTCTCAGTACGCTGAGATTGCAGGAATCCTAATAGCTCTCCAGATGGTAGTAGAACGCTCCATCAAGACGCTAGTCATCTGCACTGACTCTAACTATGCTCGTTTAAGTTTCGCTTGTCACCTCGCTGTGTGGAAACAGAACGGTTTCCTAACAAGCGACAGGAAGGTGGTGAAGCACAAAGAGCTTTTCATAGCGTGTGATCACTTGGTGACATCACACGACTTACAGATCTACTGGAAGAAAGTTCCAGGACATTCTAGAGTCCCAGGCGATGACAAGCACTACAATGACATTGCAGATTCCTTAGCCAAAGAAGGAGCCGACGAAGGTCCTCTATGGTCCTTCGACCCCTCCTGGTTAATCAAGACTCTGTCAATACAACCTACAGTCAGGGTTATGGCAGTCACACGTGCACAGGCCGCAGCCAGACCTGCTGACAACGCAGTCTCTGTACGACCCGCACTGACTGACCCAGACATCATCCAACTACAGAAGTCGGATCCTGCTATCAACTCCATGATACTGTACCTGACTGATCCAGACAAAAACACTCCGTCTAAAGACGAACTGGATTCCGATCCAGACCTTAAAGTCCTTTACCAGCTGCGCAAACAGCTAAAACTAATCAAAGGCATCCTAACTTTCGCTCATGGACCAACGTCCTCACCTGTGTTCGTGGTTCCCCATGACCAAAGGGGGGTGATGTTAGTTCATGCCCATGATCTCCCGTCCGCAGGACACAAAGGAGATAAAGCCACGCTGACGGCATTAAAACAAATTGCCTATTGGCCTGGAATGAAAAAGGATGTCAAGGACTACATTGAAGGGTGCGTGGTCTGTGGCCAGTTTCAGCCAACCAGACCACTTCACAGAGCACCACTGCAAAGCAGAGGCATTGCATTCCCATGGTCTGACCTCCAGATCGACTGGGTTGGACCACTCACTAAGAGCTCTAGAGGAAATAAATATTTTCTCACGGTAACCTGTGCATTTACCAAATGGGTAGAATGCCTACCAGCTCCTAACGACACAGCACAAACCACTGCTATGTTGTTAATGAATCATATATTCTCAAGGTTTGGACTTCCCCTTAGGGTGAACTCAGACCAAGGTACACACTTCACAGGTGAAGTGATGAAAGAACTGTGGAAGACGCTAGGCGTCAAGGCCAACTTTCATGTCGGCTACCACCCACAGGCTTCAGGCCAAGTAGAGAGAGCAAACAGAACTGTGGTGAGTATTTTGAAGAAATACGTGGCTGCAAACCACAAGGACTGGGACGTGAAACTCCCTCTGGTCCTCATGGCCATAAGAGCCACTCCACACACATCAACTGGCATCTCTCCCTTCGAGATGATGACCGGTCGACAAATGACTCTCCCTCTACACCTGTTGTACCAACCAGGCGACGCCGCCATGGCGACAGCCTACACTACACAACAATACATGAAAGATTTGAATGTACACCTCAGAAACACTTTTGCTTTCGCCCAGAAAAACCTGGAAAGATCCGCTGAAGGACGTAAGGCGTACTACGACCACAAGGCCTCTCATAATGAACTCCAAGTGGGAGACAGAGTCTGGTACTATACGTTCGCCCCTGCAACCGGGAAAGGAGAGTCTGGGACCGGAACTCTCACCCGCAAACTGATGCCCAGGTGGACTGGACCTCATCTGATAACAGACAAAATGTCCTCAGTCGTCTACGAAATCAAAATCAGCAAAGGCCGCAAAGAACCAATGGCTAAATGGGTACATCGAAATCAGATAAAACCTTACAAGGCGTTCAAGGACTCCACAAAAGACAAAGATCTCACAAACTCACCGACTTCATGGGATAATAAGGTCGTCCAAACACAAGTTAGTAAATAAACTAATCAGGTTTAAACTACCGTATTTTCCACCCTATAAGTCGCATTGTCCAACTTGAACTTAGAAGCGCTAAGTCTAACACCCACAACAAAAACTAATCTTAACAACCGTTTAAATCCACAAGATTTAATTTGACCTCGGTCATAAAGTTGAGACCTGTTTTTCTTGTGTGTTGCACTTTGGAATCTGACGACAAGAGTGTGTCGAAGCAGTGAAACGTTGTTTCCTTGTTGTTTAGTCATTACTGTTGTCATTATTTGAGATATTGTTTTGGTTCTGAACACTCCCAGCCAAAAAGGTTTTGTATTAACATTGGTTAATGAATGATATGGATTTAACTATGCCAACATGCAGTTCGTTTTGTTAAATCTCAATCGTCGAAGAGTCAATGTAGTTTAAAGCTACTCAAGGTACCATAAACTACACTGGTCTCACAATTTCTAAATTGAACCGATTCGATCGTTTCTATTCTAGATTATCTATTCATTTTGATGAGTCTCGCCATAGACTTCAAAATTTATTAGGAATACCAAATCCTACGTCGTTCGTCTAAAAGACAACAGACATTTAGATCAAACTATATTTCATTTTTCTATTTTAGTTTAACCTAAACTAAGTAATGAATGGAGGAATAGTTTGGAATTAGAGGCCTTCGTTACAGAAGCCCTCCAAAATTTTATAGGTATAGATCCCTATTTCTAATTTTACAGAATTGATCCACCCCTTAATTGGTAATTGTAGCTGATCTAAATCATGATAGCTTACACACCAGGTGCATATAGGTAGGGCCTAATGTAAAATCCCAATCATAAGCCCACCTAAAAAAACACATAATTGCATGACACATAGAACCAGAGTGGCACTGACTGGAAACAAACCAGCCAACAACCTTCGATGTGGGGAACTGCAGCTCCAACGCTTGGTCTTCAACCTTCATCCAAGGGTCGCCTCCTCTGCGTCAATCGAGGGATCCCCTCTACATCTAATCGCTCACTCGAACCAATTTGAGATGGATTTAATTAATTGGGCTGTTTCCTCTATAGATAAATTTTTTTCCACGAAGCGAACCGGGCCAGGAGAAACGGCTTGCCCCTCCGACACGCACGCTGTCGGATACATTATGGACTCGTGGGACCAGTGGCAGCCAATGTGTTTGACTGTCCTGTCTGTCGAAGACGTGGAAGATTTGTGGATTATTGGGATATTGGTGGCAGCTACTCTGTTTTTTGGCGTTGGCGGAGTTGTCTGCTACTGGAAGCTGAGGAAGACTGTGGCGACTTTTAGCGCACTGGCGAAACTTCCTGATCAGCAAGATTCTCTGATCCGAGCTATGAGCTCCGTACAACAGCTGGGAAGCTGTTGTACGAACTGAACCGCACGATGGGAGCAGCGATAGACCACCGCGGACCTACGGTGCGTTTTGGAACTCGTTTACAGCCGTCCGGACTCAATCAGGGCACAGATGGGGGTTCGTAGCTCGGAACATCATATGATTCTGCGATTTTGGACCTGAACAGCACCTGGACTTGGAAGGCTGCAGTCAAAAGAACACTGTGGCCTGAGCTGAAGATAAACAAAAAGAGTATCTAATCTGGACTCTGAGCAGCCTTGAATGAAGGCCGTGTGGAAATTCTTCTCCTAGAGTCGAAAGCTGAGAGAACACGCTACCCCCTCTCCCCCCAGAGATCTCTGTGTGTGCGCTTGGATGGCGCCAAGCTGAGACAACTGTTGACTGTGCTTATCTGAATGTTACTCACAGACTTGATCTCCTTGCTTGTCATCAAACTGCAACATGTCTTGTCTCTCTGTGCTTAATGCTGGTAGAGATTTTGGGACTTTATCATGGAGTGTCTTAAGAAGACAAGTTATGATAGATTCTTTTTTTGAATACCAATGATACCCATCTGTATTTTCCTTTTTCCATATCTGATTGTGGTGGCGCGGCTTCATACTACTGCGACTTCATGCACTCGTCCCTATCTTAAGACGGATGTGTGTAATCAATTACGTTGTTTTGTGCCCCGGTGCAATGACAATGTCAATAAAGATATATTCTATTCTATTCTATTCTACATGCTGATTATTAAAAAAAAATGTTGCTGATGAAATCACCAACTCTAATCGATAAGGAATTATTGCTGTGGAATTACTGCTGTGGATTATAAGACTTTGTTTTCCAAGAGTTAAATGACTCAGTTTTCCAAAGGATTAAAAGCTTACCGCAATGGGATTACCTACGAACAGTATGGAAGTTCCAAAAACTTTATGGGATCATAATTTTTGATTTTTCTTTTCCACTTGCTGGATTACTTCAAGATCAGAGACAGTTCAAGGTTTCCTTTCGTGTTGGACCCCATCCCCAAGGACTGGCGATGGCTTCCAAAAGGGGGGAGATGTAGTGGGCATGACCGTGTCCGCTCTGATACACCTGTGTATTTTTGAACTGTTCCAAAGATGACCTTTACTGACCTTTCAGTAATCTGACACAACACAATTTATTTTATTAGCTTGAATCAAAGGACAGATTCACTCAAAATAGACTATTTCTATCTTTGATTTTGTTCTAATACAAAATATAATCAGAGAATCACCTGTGTTTATTCATGAACAGTGTTGTAATTTACAATATGTCTTATGATCACATATGTATATGCTGTGTCATTTCAGCAAATTAAAATGTGTCAAAGTTCAGATAATATGTCAAACTGCCTTTCTCAGAAGTTGTTTTTGTTGAGTTTCAGCTAAAACTCTCACTAGCGTCTGAAAGTCTCCTCACTGAGACACTTTTTCAAAAACAATTTCTCTCTGCCCTCCCTCCCTGGGTTGCCACCTTACCGTGGTGGAGGGGTTTGAGTGTCCCAATGATCCTAGGAGCTATGCTGTCAGGGGCTTCATGCCCCTAGTAGGGATCACCCAAGGCAGACAGGTCCTAGGTGAGGGACCAGACAAAGTGCAGCCCAAAAACCCCTATGATGAGTGAAATAAATGGACTAAGTTTTCCCTCGCCCGGACGCGGGTCACCGGGGCCCCACTCTGGAGCCAGGCCCGGAGGTGGGGCACGCTGGCGAGCGCCTGGTGGCCGGGCTTTTACCCATGGAGCCCGGCCGGGCACAGCCCGAAGAGGAGACGTGGGTCCCCCTTCCCATGGGCTCACCACCTGTGGGAGGGGCCAAAGGGGTCGGGTGCAATGTGAGATGGGTGGTGGCCGAGGGCGGGGACCCTGGCGGTCTGATCCTCGGCTACAGAAGCTGGCCATTGGGACATGGAATGTCACCTCTCTGGTGGGGAAGGAGCCTGAGCTAGTGTGTGAGGTTGAGAAGTTCCGACTAGAAATAGTCGGACTCACCTCAACGCATGGCTCTGGCTCTGGAACCAGTTTCCTTGAGAGGGGTTGGACACTCTTCCACTCTGGAGTTGCCCCTGGTGAGAGGCGCCGAGCAGGAGTGGGCATACTGGTTGCCCCCCATCTTGGTGCCTGTACGTTGGGGTTCACCCCGGTGAACGAGAGGGTAGCCTCCCTTCGCCTACGTGTGGGGGGACGGGCTCTGACTGTTGTTTGTGCCTATGCACCAAACGGCAGCTCAGACTACCCACCCTTTTTGGAGTCCTTGGAGGGGGTATTGGAGAGTGCGCCTCCTGGGGACTCCCTTGTTCTACTGGGGGACTTCAACGCTCACGTGGGCAATGACAGTGAGACCTGGAGGGGTGTGGTTGGGAGGAACGGCCCCCCTGATCTGAACCAGAGTGGTGTTCTGTTATTGGACTTCTGTGCTCGTCATGGATTGTCCATAACGAACACCATGTTTAAGCATAAGGGTGTCCATATGTGCTCTTGGCACCAGGACACCCTAGGTCGCAGTTCGATGATCGACTTTGTTGTCGTCTCATCTGATCTGCGGCCGCATGTCTTGGACACTCGGGTGAAGAGAGGGGCGGAGCTGTCAACTGACCACTACCTGGTGGTGAGTTGGCTCCGATGGTGGGGGAGGATGCCGGTCAGACCTGGCAGACCCAAACGTATTGTGAGGGTCTGCTGGGAACGTCTGGCAGAGTCTCCCGTAAGACGGAGCTTTAACTCCCACCTCCGGGAGAGCTTTGAACACGTTCCGAGGGAGGCGGGGGACATGGAGTCCGAGTGGGCCGTGTTCCGCGCCTCTATTGTCGAGGTAGCTTATCGGAGCTGTGGCCGCAAGGTTGTTGGTGCCTGTCGTGGTGGCAACCCTCGAACCCGGTGGTGGACACCAGCAGTGAGGGATGCTGTCAGGCTGAAGAAGGAGTCCTATTGGGCCTTTTTGGCTTGTGGGACCCCGGAAGCAGCTGATAGGTACCGGCAGTCCAAGCGGCATGCGGCTCGGGTGGTTGCTGAGGCTAAATCTCGGGCGTGGGAGTAGTTCGGAGAGGCCATGGAGAATGACTTCCGTACGGCTTCGAGGCGATTATGGTCCACCATCCGGCGTCTCAGGGGGGGAAAGAGGTACGCAACCAACACCATTTATGGTGGGGGTGGCGTGCTGCTGACCTCAACTCGGGATGTTGTGAGTCGGTGGGCGGAATACTTCAAAGACCTCCTCAATCCTACTGGCACGTCTTCCACTGAGGAAGCGGAGCCTGGGGACTTTGGGTCGGGTTCTCCGATCTCTGGTGCTGAGGTCGCCGAGGTGGTTAAAAAGCTCCGCGGTGGCAAGGCTCCGGGGGTGGATGAGATTCGCCCGGAGTTCCTTAGGGCTCTGGATGTTGTAGGGTTGTGTTGGCTTACGCGACTCTGCAATATCGCGTGGACATCGGGGGCAGTTCCCTTGGATTGGCAGACTGGGGTGGTGGTTCCCCTATTCAAAAAGGGGGACCGTAGGGTGTGTTCCAACTATAGAGGGATCACACTCTTAAGCCTCCCTGGTAAGGTCTATTCAGGGGTTCTGGAGAGGAGGGTCCGTCGGATAGTCGAACCTCGGATTCAGGAGGAGCAGTGTGGTTTTCGTCCTGGTCGTGGAACACTGGACCAGCTCTACACCCTCAACAGGGTCCTGGAGGGTGCGTGGGAGTTTGCCCAACCAGTTTACATGTGCTTTGTGGACTTGGAGAAGGCATTCGACCGCGTCCCTCGGGGGGTTCTGTGGGGGGTACTCCGGGAGTATGGGGTACCAGGCCCTTTGATAAGGGCTGTTAGGTCCCTGTACGACCGGTGTCAGAGCTTGGTCCGCATTGCCGGCAGTAAGTCAGGCTCGTTTCCGGTGAGAGTTGGACTCCGCCAAGGTTGCCCTTTGTCACCGATTCTGTTCATAACTTTTATGGACAGAATTTCTAGGCGCAGCCAAGGTGTTGAGAGGATCCGTTTTGGTGACCTTAGAATCGCTTCTCTGTTTTTTGCAGATGATGTGGTCCTACTGGCTTCATCAGTTCGTGATTTACAACTTTCACTGGAGCGGTTTGCAGCCGAGTGTGATGCGGCCGGGATGAGGATCAGTTCCTCCAAATCCGAGGCCATGGTCTTGAGCCGGAAAAGGGTAGCATGCCCTCTCCGGGTCGGGGAGGAGGTCCTGCCCCAAGTGGAGGAGTTTAAGTATCTCGGGATCTTGTTCACGAATGAGGGAAAACTGGAGCGTGAGATCGATAGGCGGATAGGTGCAGCGTCCGCAGTGAAGCGGGCGCTGTACCGGTCTGTCGTGGTGAAGAGAGAGCTGAGTCAAAAGGCAAAGCTCTCAATTTACCGATCGATCTACGTTCCCACCCTCATCTATGGTCATGAGCTTTGGGTTATGACCGAAAGAACAAGATCTCGGATACAAGCGGCTGAAATGAGTTTTCTCCGCAGGGTGGCTGGACTCTCCCTTAGAGATAGGGTGAGAAGCTCAGTCATCCGGGAGGGACTCGGAGTAGAGCCGCTGCTTCTCCACATCGAGAGGAGCCAGTTGAGGTGGCTCGGGCATCTGGTTAGGATGCCTCCTGGACGCCTCCCTGGTGAGGTGTTCCGGGCATGTCCCACCGGGAGGAGACCCAGAGGAAGACCCAGGACACGCTGGAGGGACTATGTTTCTCGGCTGGCCTGGGAACGCCTTGGGATTCCCCCGGAGGAGCTGCTCCAAGTGGTTGGGGAGAGGGAAGTCTGGGCCTCCCTACTTAGGCTGCTACCCCCGTGACCCGACCCTGGATAAGCGGAAGAAGATGGATGGATGGATTTATCTCTGCTCTGAATTTCACCTTGAATCTTGATAACAACAAGTGAACTGCTTGACTGGTTCTTTTGGACCAATGGGGAAGAGACAAGTCTCTCTCCTCTCAGATCTTCTACTAGGTTCTAAGCTTTTGCTGGAACGAGAGAAGTCTGCTGGAGTAAGCCTCAGCATGAGGTCTTCCTAAAGAACTGAATGAACGTCAGTCAAACGCTAAGGACACGTCATTCAGTTAAAGACTAATAACATGTTGTTATGAGTCCACTTCGAACCGAGCGTAAGCTCAGAACTTTGTTTATTCCTTCCTGGAATAAGTTATCTTAAGCCAGAGGCCAGGAGCTGACGCATTTTCTGATGACCAACGTGAAACCAGGAGACGTTGGAAGGTACTGGCCCCGTAAGGACCCCGTGCATCTGAAAAGCTACAAGGTCTTCTCTTACCGGGCTGTCGTCAAAAGGTAAAGATCTGTTTACAAACGTACCTGGAATTTAGCAGAAGTCGGATGGAAAGAGTTATTTCTGGTTACACTCAAGATAAATAACTTCCTCTCTTAACCTCTCCCTCTTAAATCTCTCCATCTCCATTCTAAGCTGGTAAATGGTAAATGGTAAATGGAGCTTATTTATATAGCGCTTTCCAGCCCCCTGTGAGGAGCCCCAAAGCGCTTTACAATACCAGCCATCCACCCATTCATTCAGACATTCATACACCGGTAGTGGTAGCCTGCCTTGCAAGGCGCCATCCAGACCTACCGGGAGCAACTCGGGGTTAAGTGTCTTGCCCAGGGACACAACGACACATGGTAACTATATTTAAGCTAAGAGCCACAGACTAAGAATAATGACATCCTGTATTTATGTCTGTTGTTACAATTTAAATGTGCTGACGTATTAAATTGCAAGAAAGTGAAATCATCAATCAAGTGTAATGGTGTTAATTTTAGTTGATTTATTTTAAATAAATGGTAGTGTGTTTGGCATACCAAACTAAGTTAACGTTTCCATTGTCACTCTATGGCTTCTGTTTTACTTATCCATCATAAAGATCACAGATATATTGGGTAAACGGAAAAAGAAAAGAATCCGTGAAATTACTATTCAATCTGAATAAGTAAATTAATTAAGGTAAAGAGGTCAGTTTATTGACCTCCTATATATCCTTTACAGTTGTTAGCATCCTCTCTGGTGAACTTGATGTTGTTATCAACCGAGTTAATGTATCTGGTGAACGCTTCCACCTCCCTGGCTTGGATTTTGACCCAGGTATCATCCATATATCTGAACCAATGGCTTGGAGTTGTCCCCTCATAGGAGTTTAGGGCTCTCTGTTCCACTTCCTCCATGTAGAGGTTTGCAACAATGGGTGACACTGGAGATCCCATGGCACAGCCGTGCTTCTGTCTGTAAAAACTGTCATTGAACTTGAAATAAGTGGTGGAGAGGCAGAGATCCAGCAGGGTGCAGATGTGGTCTGGGGTTAAGTTGGTCCTTTTGTCCAAATCCTTGTCCTGTAGAAGTCTTTTTTTGACAGTTTCTATTGCTTCAGAAATGGGTATGCATGTGAACAGAGAAGTCACATCATATGATACAAGAGTTTCTCCCGGGGTCAGCTTCAAATGTTGAACTTTGTTGGTGAAATCAATGGAGTTTTTAATATGATGAGGTGTGTTACCAACCAGAGGAGCTAAAATACCAGCCAGATGTTTAGCAACATTGTATGTCACTGAGTTCATGCTGCTCACGATGGGTCTGAGAGGTGTACCTTCTTTGTGTATTTTTGGAAGTCCATACAGACAAGGAGTGGCCTCCCCCGGGTACAATCTTTAATACAATGATCGATTGATTGTTTTCTCCTTTTCGAGATTTTGTAGATAATCAGTGACTTTCTTTTTAAAGGTGTTAGTTGGGTCCCTCTTCAGGGGCTCATAGGTGTTGCTGTCACTCAGTAGTGCAGTTATTTTATCCTGGTAATCAAATGTGTTGAGTATTACTGTGCATCTTCCTTTGTCCGCTGGTAAAATGGTGATGTTTCGGTCCTGGCTGAGTGATGTTATAGCTTTCCTTTCCTGCGGTGTAGATTTGAGGGAGGCAGTTTGGCACTGGAGAGGGTAGCTGATATTTTCATCCGAAGTTGTTCAGCCTCTGTTTCTGTCAAGTTGTTGTTCCTAATCGCAGATTCTGTGGCTGTGATTAGTTCCACAACAGGTATTTCTTGTGGGGAGATGGCAAAATTTAGTCCTTTTGCCAGCACATTTTTCTCAGGTTGTGTCAAGGTCCTGTTAGACAAATTTCTAACCCACTGTTCCTGAGTATTTGTGTTGGAGCCAAACTCCTTATCTTGACTGATGATTTGTGATGAGAAAACCGCTCTTTGTTGTAATTTTAGGAACTTACTTTTTTTACGTTCCTTGCTTTTGTGGTGCTGTGATAGCTGAGCCTTTTCAACAAAGTAGGACACTTCTTCCAACAGAGGTGGTGGTAGAAGAGTAGAGAGCTTTAGGAGGCTCTGATCCAATTCGAGTGAGAGAGCTTCAATAGTGAAATTTATCTGTCTTATTCTCTCATTAAGCAGCTTGTTTTGAGCTTTAATGAGGATTCCTTCAGCTCTTTGTCCTTTGATTGTCGAGTTGAGTTTTAAACTGCTGGGGATACGTTTTTCTTGTCTGCATCTCAGACTGAAACGGAGATGGTTCCTGTAGTCTGCCAACTTCCTTGACATCTTCTCAAACTCCCGCTCAACTTTTAGGGTATCCTTCCCAAAATGAAAAGCAATATGCTGGTGAAGAAGCTCTCTCACTCGAATTGGATCAGAGCCTCCTAAAGCTCTCTACTCTTCTACCACCACCTCTGTTGGAAGAAGTGTCCTGCTTTGTTGAAAAGGCTCAGCTATCACAGCAACACAAAAGCAAGGAACGTCAAAAAAGTAAGTTCCTAAAATTACAACAGAGAGTGTCAAGCGCTCCAGGTACTGTGAGGTGTCCGCACTTGAAGGACCAGGACCAGACTTCCTTTTTCACTCAGCTTTCCTTTTTTATTCCAACAGTTGTACAGATGATACAGTTGATTTAGTCAACAGTGGTTACAACTAGTCAGGTGTTCAGCTAATCAGATGATCAGTTAATCAGCCTTTCAGAATGTCAGGTGTTCAGGTGAAAAACCTTCAAACAGAAACACAAATAAATTAAATACTTTGCTACAAATTTATACAATAAATGCTCAGATAAATATTCAATAATTACTTGAATAGACTTATCTTTTATGCAGAACAATTTATATAGAACAAACATTTACACATTCAGTGATTACTCAAATTAATTTTGTCTTCCTCCACCTAAAAGAAACAGATCCAAAAAGCACCTTAAAAACTCCAATCAATGAGCTTACCGATAGTCCTTTAAGTTTAAAGTCCCTTTCCTCACAGGTTTCAAGTCTCTGTGTCTGCTGCTGCCCGCCCTGCTTGCTGTGTTTTTTACAGCATGGCTGGTTTGCTGTTGTTCTTATAGTGCTGGCACGAGCTGCCAGCTGATTTAAATTAAGCTCACCTTGTCAGGCCTCACAGACATGCTGCTGTGCAGAGCATGTGCAGTGTGTGTGTGGTGCGCACGGTGTGGGCGGCGCCAGGTTGCCGTGACACCTCCCACTCGATCCTTATGTGGTAAACACAGAAAGATCGTACCTTTTCCGTCGAGCTAGTCACACTTTACTTGATCTTCAACCGGTACAAGGACAACAAGGCGCCGGACATCCCGATGCAGTATGGTACTTTGGTAAACTGTCTTGGGATCTCTGGTGACAGGTTTCGGAGTCTTCAACAAAACACTGGAACTTGGAGAGACTTTCACATAGACATCTCGGACGACACCTCTGGGATCTGGATTCACACTG